>RJWM01025007.1:0-29926 GCA_004363535.1 Dasyprocta punctata | reverse complement strand
GCTCCACCCGCCCTCACTCAGCCTGTCAGCCTCGCTCAGGGGCACTCCCACCCTGTGACCTCATTTCCTTCTTTCTAGGGTTCCTTGAATAGAGCTCTTTTCCCTTCATTTTACTGGAATGACACCAGTGGCCTGGGGGACTTTGCCAGCACCTGGAGGTGTCATTACTGCACGTGGTGGACAGAGGGCAGGGACACTGCTCAGCACTATCATGCAGAGGACAGCCCAACAGAACAATCTGGCCCACACGTCAAGAGCAGCAAGGCCGAGCCAGGCATGGTGCTGCACGCCTGTAATCCCAGTGCTCAGGAGGCTGAGGCAGGAGGATTGTTCCAAGTTCCAGGCCAGCCTGGGCTACAAAGTGAGTTCAAGGGCCAACCTGAACTACATAGTGAGACCCTGTCTCAAAAAGACCACCAAAAAAAAAAAAAAAAGTAGCAAAGCTGAGAGACTCTGGTTTACACGCTCTCATTTCTTTTAGGAGGCTCCCTTGATGCCCAGCCAAGGATACAGGTCCTTCGTCTGTGCCGAGGGCACTGAGTGGGTCACTACCTGGTGGCAAGTACGGTTCACCTGCGGATCTTGTTAAAAGTGTACTACATAGGTCTGCCCCTCAGACATCCTAATGCAGGAAGTCTGCTCAGAGATCTGCGTGGAATAGAAGATGATCTAGTAATACTACTGTGAGGGCAGGACCTCACAATCACTGTGGCTTTAGGTCAAGTACTTCCTGGAATAGCAATTAGCCCTAATTCTACGAGGCAGCCTTGGTTGAACAGGTACCTGAAACCATAAGCTACATGTTTCAGCATCATCTAAAAGAACTGGCGATTGTTGACACCACACTTTGGGACTTTGTGGGCATAAGCCTTGGGCTGGCAGCAATGGTCAGATAAATACGGAAGAAGGTTAGAAAATATTTACAAGCTGTGGCATGACATCAAAGTGTAATCTAAACTAGGTGTACTGGCACATGCCTATAATCCCAGCACTCAGGAGGCTGAGGCAGGAGGATGTCTGTGAGTTTGAGGCCAGCCTGGGTTATGCAGTGAGCTCAAGACTGGCCTAAACTACACAGCAAGACCTTGTCTCCAAAAAAAAAAAAAAAAAAAAAGTGTAATCTAGGTGGGCACAATGGGAACACACCTGCAATCTCAGCTACTCAGAGGACTGAAGTGGGAGGATCAGGAGTTCAGGCCAGCCTGAATGACTTAGTGAGACCACGCTCTCAAGATGAAATAAAAGAACAAAAAGGGCTAGCAGTATAGCTCAGCACTCCCTCGATTTGGTCTCCATCGCATACACACACACACACACGCACATGTAATTTCTTACTTCCTCTTATTTCCTTACAGAATTGAGGAGCTGAGTTCCTAGCTAGGTGTGGTAGTGCTTAACTGTAACCCCACCACTCCAAGACCCTGACGCAGGAAGCTCTATAGTTGGAGCCTGCACAGGCAACTCAGCAAGACCCGGTTTCAAAATGGATGGGAGATTTGCAGACTAGGAATGCTCAAACTGGAGTTGAAAGTTTATTTCAATAGTTACCTTCAGAGACTGTAGATGTGTAACACTGAAACCGTGACTGCAGTGCTGGTCATATGGAACTCCTTTGTTGCTATGGAGAATAGTATTTGTGCAATACAAACTATAGTCTACTGTTGGTGAAGGGAAGTTTGCAAATTTACTTACCAGCAATTATTTACAGAGAAAAATAACCCCCTGTCCACAATGTCACTGATTCTATTTTAATTAACCATCCAGAAGAAAGTATTTCTTAGAGGTAGAATTTTTTTTTTTTTTTTTTTTTTTTTTTGTCTTTTTGAGATGGGGTCTCATTATGCAGTTCAGGCTGGCCTTCAGCTTACTTTGTAGCCCAGGCTGGTCTCGAACTCACAAAGATCCTCCTGTCTCAGCCTCCCAAGTGCTGAGATTACAGGCATGTACCACCATGCCCAGCTTGAGGTAGAAATATTTCTCAGCCTGTCTTTTCACATGAGGTATGTGCAAATAATTATTAAGTGCCTCAACTACTTAAAATGTAACATAAAATCTTTTTTCCCCACTCTTCTCATCTCTATTTCTTACAACTATCCTGAGAAATAGATTTTTCCCATGTCTGGCTATTTATTTATTTGGATTTTTTAGAGATTTTTCTTGTCTTTTTGAGACAGGGTTTCACTATACAGTTCAGGCTGGCCTTGGAACTTCACTTTGTAGCCTAAGCTGTCATCCAACTCACAGAGATGTTCCTACCTCAATCTCCTGAGTGCTAGGATAACAGGTGTGCATCACCACACCCAACCTGGTTATTTATTTGTATAATATGTAGCTATCAATCAATCAATCAATCATCCATCCAATTTTGTAGTGCTGGAGATCAAACCCAGGGCCCTGTACATGCTAAGCAAGTGCACTACCAGTGAGCTACCTCTCTAGTCCCTGACTTTTGTTTTGGTTTATTTTTTACAGTGCTCAGGATTAAGCCCACTCCTCTTGCATGGTAGGTGAGAGCTCTACCACTCGCACGTCTGCTTTATAAATGGGGTAACTGAGGCTCAGAGAGGTTCTGAGACCTGCCCCCAGTCACACAGCTACCAGAGAGAACAAAACAGACTTGCAGGTGGGGCTGTGCGGCTCCTGAAGTTACACATTACGCATGGAGGCCTGCTGGGTTTTCTGCTCCCCTTCACTCCCCATGCTTAGAAATGTGTGTCCAATAAACACTTCCTGCGGAGGGAAGGAAGTAGTGGGATCTGGGGAGCTGCAAACCAAGGTGGAGTGGAGCACCAGGCCAGCTGGAGTGGAACACCGGGCACCGGCCCAGGCAAAATACCTGCAACAGGGCCAGGGCCCAGATGAAGCGGATGCGACAGCAGCGGAGCGAAGAGCGAGAGGCAAAGACACCGGCCTGATACAGCATCTGGTACCTGAGGTGGGGAGTGGGAAGCAGGGGGAGCTCTCTGGGTGTCTGTCTGCTGGGCAGGGCAGCTGTGTCACCCCAGGTTGGGCCACTACCCGTCTGCCCCCAGCCCTCACTCCTCTCACCAGCGGTACTGCTGAGCATGACTCAGGGATGTGTTCCGGAAAAACAGGAGCTCAAACTGCAACAGACCAGACAGGAAAGATGGATATGAGCCAGTGGGCTCACTGCTTCCACGCCCTCCCCAGCACCCCTCACTCACAAGTCCCTGGTTGATGAAGTACTCGGCGAAGTAGACCAGCACCAAGGGGAGGATGTGGCACAGCAGGCCCTGGAAGGGTCAGAAGATATAAGCAGAAGGCCGGGGCAGCCGCCAACCACAGGCACGCACCGCAGCTGCTGTCCACACCTGGAATACCGTCCACCTTTCCTGCAGGGAGAGGGTCCGGCTGGTGCCTGCAGGGAGTGGGGAGAGGGTGTGGATGAAACCGGGACACTGAACATCAATCCTGGTTGCCCATGGCCAAGAAGCACCTCATGGATGCAACCCTGCACATATTCAAATGCTGCTGGTCTGCATGCTTAAAAGGGATTAAAATGGTAAACTTCATGTTATGTAGACTTGCTGTCATGATTTTTTAAGAAAAAGAGCTGAGGATGTAGCTCAGTGGTAGAGTGCTTTGCCTAGCTTGCATGAGGCTCTGGGGTCACTCCTCCCCCCGGCAAAAACAAACAAATAAACAAATAGAAGTATAGTTAACCAGGCCAAGACCTCTCCATACCTCTTATACAGTTCAACAGATGGCCATCTGCTCCCTCCACCCCAGCTGTGCTGGTTCTTCTGTTTCTAGAGCATCCAAGCTGATTTCTACCACAGGGCCTTAGCATGTGCTGGTCCTATCTTCTCTGCAAAAGCTCCCAAGGCTGACTGCTTGATAGTCAAGTTTTGGCCCGAATATCATGCCTCCAAAAGGTCTTCTCTGCAGGTACTTCTCCAAAATAGAAGTCCTAACTCCTCCACACTCGCCTTAACTGTCATTTTCTGTCATATCACTCTTTTATATCCTTCCAGAGCTTATCCATGGGTGAGAATGATTTGTTTCTGACTCACTGATTGGCTTATGAACCTCATCTTGGTGCCGCCATTCCCCAGCAACTGCAATGTCTGGCACAACTAGGCATCACAGAGCTCCTCTCGGCTAGACAAATGCCTTGACTTGAACCAGGACCCTGCCCCTTCCCCTCAACTTTCCACTGCAGAGAGGAACAGAGTAGAACCCAGAGGAAGGAATCTCCCTGAGGGCCCAAGTCTCCTACCTGGCTTTGGCTCTGGGGCCTCTGCACCTATGAGGGGCTGCCGAGCTGTGGTCTCTGCCTCGTCCTCCCCGCCAGGGTCCTGAGGCTTGGGAGATGTGAGCAACAAGAAATAGCTGCAGTGAGCAGAATGAAAACAGTCAGTGAGCCCGTGGGGCTGCTCCCTCCCAGGGCACCCCTCACGTTTGTACGCTTCCAGAGGCACGCAGCTCACGGCGTCTAGGCACCCTGTCCTGTCCTGGAGAGGCCCAACTGTGGACAGATCCTTCCTTCTTTGGAGTCAAAGTTTGTCTCCTTGTGGTTCATACCCGGGGCCCTTGTTTGACTGCTGGCTCACACCTAGTGGGCCAGTTTTCTTCCTGTCGGTATCATTCTAATGATTGCCCTAGTGATCATTTACTACATGTGCACTTTGCACTAGCCCAGGGTGTCCCAAATTCTAGTCACATCTCCTCTGGTTTCAGCCACTCTCCTATTCTATATGTTTACTTAATATTTTCTTTACATTGACTCCCTTTTTCTACCTGGCACTGTCTTAGACCGAAACCACAATCTGTGAAGCCACAGGTACAGCTAGCTAGTTAGAACTGCTTCCTGAGACACAGGAAAGTACACACAGAATCAATACGCTGATGGCCATGCTTGCCTTACTTTAAATCATCTCAGGAACACACTCTGGTATTTCACGCTTGTCACCTCACAAGAAAGCAAAGGTAACCACTGTCATGTGAGATACAGGGAAACTGGGGGTCAGAGAGGTCCAAGGCCACTACAGGGATTGGAATCTATGTCCCCCCCACCCCCAACAAGGCCTCAGGACTCTGCAGACGGGGATCACGATGGTTCTGCCTTCTCCCATGTCCCTCCCATCCCACCAAGGCCACTTACCTGGCTAGCAGCAGACCAGGGATCCCCAGCATGGACAGCAGGGTGTGCCGAGGGGAGAGGCCAGCCTGGGTGAGGCCCAGATAGGACAGGGCTCCCAGCAGCCCTGCTCCCCCGGTGCCCGAGGACCACCAGGAGATCACAGCTCTGGGAAGGAGAAGGCAGCAGCACTCAGGAAGAGCAGGGCCAGTGGCAGGAGGCCCTCTCTCGTCCCCTGCCCTCCCGCTCACCTGGGGTAGAAGGCAGTGAGTGAGAGGAAGGTGACCTCCCCCAGACCTGATGAGATGCTGGCCAGGACCACACCTGGGAGGAGGACAAGCATGGTGGTGGCCTTTCTCCAAGTCTCTGATAGGCATTTCCTCATGTACAAGCTCCCTTTGGCGCTGGGCAGCGCCCCCTCGTGTTTCTTTCGCAAACTCACAAGTCAAACCTTCCTCTTTTCGCGCATGCGCAAGGCTCCTCTGATTGGCTGTCAAAACGTCATTCCGCCCCTTTAGCTCCGCCCTTGTTAAATTCCAAATGAAAAGCCCGTGGTTTTTCCTGAAGCTTCTGAAGGGTGTCTGTATCTTTTCCTCTCTTTAGCAGGCCTCCCATGCCCTCAATAAAGGCCTGTTTTCCTTTCTCCTGCTCTCTCTCTCTCTTCTCTCTCACCCTCCACCGGAAACCAATCTCCATCCCTTACAGGCTTTGACCATGGTCTTATCTGCATTGGCTCAGAGGGGCTGAAAGCGAATTCCCTGGGAAGGCTGGGTTCACATCCCTTTCTGATCTCGCGCACAGAACGATACCTCCACCTACCCGTTATCCAGCCAGGAGCAAGAATTCACCCTGACATCCCTTCCACCCCCACTCTGCATCCAATCCATTCATCTGCCCCACCGAGCCTTACAAATTGCCCTGGCTCTCATTTCCCGTATGTGGCAGCCTTAACACCCTTCTGAAGGCCACAGAAATCATCCCTTTCCTTTGGAAGCTGGGGAGACTACCCCCCACAAACACTACCAAGGTTCCTCTGGGCCAATGAACCTGACATAGAATTTCATACCCACCGCACAGGCTGGTCCCCACAGAGTGGGAAAAGGCAACCAGGATGAAGCTTCCAGCTGAGCAGACCCCACTGATGAGGACCCGCGGGCTGAGGGGGAGAGAAGGGTGGGTAGGTTGGCCTCTGTTCTCCACTCCCCAGTCTCTGGCCACCTCCCTTCCCCTCCCATCTGTCCCTCCTCCGGACCCAGACCTGTAGGGCAGCAGATGAAGGCCCAGAGGAGCCAGCAATTTGATGACGAGGGTGGGGAGGATGTCTGCCAGTAGCACCGCCTGGGACAGGAGAAAAAAACTGAGACCCCAGACTATCCCAGGGACAACTTTCCCAACCAAGTGACTGAGGGAAGGCAGGTGTGAGTCAATGAGACCGCAACAAATACAGGTTCTGGCATCCTTTCACCATGTGTCAAAGCATTTACACGTTCTGAACTTCAGTTTTCTCATCCAGAAAGTGGGGATCTTACAGTGCTTCATTCATAGGAGTAGTGTGGGTAACATGAGTTAATTGATGCCACTCATAGAAAGAGCCCAGTACTTGGCAATCTCAGTAATTAGAGCCATGACAGTCCGAGCTGGGTGCTGAAGGCTGGGAATGGAAGTGTCTCAGTCAAGGGGGCCCAGTCAGGTACTCACAGCCGTGGAGACAGAGTTGCAGTCAAATCGAGATGAGCTATTGTGAGGGATGGCCGTTGGATCTGGGTCCACCTCATGGGAGAGAAAAATGCGTTTCATCTAGGGAGGTAGGAAGGTGGACAAGTCCCCAATCACAGCCATTTTAATATAAAGGATGGCTTAGGGTCAGCCCGGTCATAGATCACAGCCCCATCAATCCTCTGCACCCTTTTCATACGGGACTTGGGATTGAACACAAGGTTTCACACATGCCAGATACGTGCTCTATTACTGAGCTACATCACCAGTCCCTCATTTCCTTTGAGTTTGTCAACCTAGCACCCAAAGATCTCTGAAAGATCTTCCTGCCCTGAGGGTCTGGGAGACTAAGAACTTTAGCTCCCTGCTCCACTGATTGGCCACCTCATCCCACGAGTTTTTGAAGAAGCTCCCCAGGTTGAGACCATCTCTTCCCACAGGAACAAACCTTAGCGGTGGTGGAGAGGGGCTCACTTACATGGCTCTGATTCCTAGATGCCTTCTCATGTCTAAGGATGTCATGGGCAGCACTGAGCATCACCACGTAAGAGAAGTTGTTGCAAAGGCCCAGGATCCTGGAACAAGTGGGACAGACCTTCACTTTGGGTCAGGCCTATAGTCCATCCACAGTCCCTGCCGACCTCTCCCTGACCTGTGTCCTTCAGTCAGCTCCCTTTCCTGCACCGCCACAGAATCCATCTTCTTTCAGTGTTGAAGTTAGAAATAGAGGCTATGGGATGATAGACTTAGGTTCACCTCCAAGTTCTAAGTCCTCCCCGGGGAGCTATCTCAGAGCTCCCATGACAATTCTGTTCCTGGGCATTTTTCACCCACTAATGTACTGTGCTACAGTAAAAATATCTCAGGGCTTAAAACCCAAAGGTTCAACTTCCAAACTTGTTGCTTCTTATTCTAATGGCCTCAGCCTACTTGTGTGAAAAATAAGGATGTAATTTCTCTCCTAACTACCTCATAAAGTGCTGTAGGGACCAAAATAATACCAAAGCCCTTTGTGATCCATAAAAGGATCTTCTTCACTTACTTTCATGTCTTAGGGCTGTGCTGAATGATAGGAAAGAAAGTGGGCCCAGTGTCAAAGATTTCACAAGTGTCTTTTTACAAGCCTGTGATACGCACTTCCTATTTTACTGTTGAGGAAACTGAGGCTCAGAGAGGTTAAGTCACTCTTCCAAAGAGTCATGTGGGAAAGCCACTTCCAACTGAAGTCTTCTATACTTTGGCTAATACTAGACTTCCTGAGCCTCAGTATTTCAGTGGTTTTCTGAAATACATAGATGATTTTTTTTCCTAGTGTGGGGGACTAAATCCAGGGCCTTCACACTGAGCTACATTCCCAGTTTTTTGTTTGGTTTTTTTTTTTTTTTTTTTTGGTATTTTTTTATCTTGAGACAGGGTCTGACTATTTCATCAAGTGGCCAAAGCCAGGCTCCCTCCTGCCTGAGCCTCCAAGAGTGCTGAGATTACAGGCATGTGCCGCCACATCTAATTTAGATGATCTTTTTAAAAGTTTTACACTGATGAACATACCTGAGTGTGCATTAGGAGAATACTGGTTTTCCATTTGAAGTTGTGGCTTAGAGTTTCTTTTTAAAGTACGTGTATTACATAATGTTAAGGCTGAGCTGGTTGGACAAAAACTTAAGGTACATAACCCTCCAGGTAGCATGAGGATCTGACCAATAGGTGAAGGTCATTAAGTAAGTAACTGAAATTTGGCAAATTCATGGACAGCTTCAGGGCAAACCAATGGACTCCGTAAATACTTTTGGATTCAGCTCCTGTCCACAGCTCAGTTCTTGTCCTCTACCTTTCCATCTGTCACATGGACACTTTTGCTGGTCTCTCAGGCCACTCACCAGAAGCCCACCGCGTTCTTCCACTGAGCACCCCGATGCTCCAACAGAGGGGCTCGGAGCTCGGGGCCGGCCTCCTCCCCTGGGAGGAAGAGAAGAGAGCATGACCACCCGCGGTCAGATCCGGGTGTCTTCCCAGGCCGAGTCAGCCTGCGATCTCCTCTGGTGGGTCACAGGGCAGAGGTGGTCACTCCCAAGAGGGCGGGCCCGAATACTCACCCTCGGAATCCGAAAGGTGCTGTCGCGAGCCTGCACAGCATCCCATGGCATCGAGTTCAGGTTCCCCGATGGGTCCAAAGCCACAGAATGTTCAAAGTTGGCTCCCACGGGGCGGAGGAGACTCTGCGCCAGGTGGGAAAGATCAACGCCCCATTGCCGGTCCCAGCTCCAGCTGTCTGCCACACTGGCGCCCGGTCATCCGTCAGTGGAGCCCGGGACTTCGCCTCGAGCCCTCCGGCCCTGCCACACCGCACCGGTCGGACTCTGTCCCCGCCCCCTTTAAAACCGAGGGCCGCCCCCCGCAAAACCTATACCTTTAAGAGTCGCTGAGCGGTCCGCGCCAGGTAGCAGCCAGTCTGCTGTCATGTGACGACACTCGCTGGTCCCGCATCACGTGATGAGAGGTCCTCCCTACTTCCGGGTCTCCTCTCTGTCTTTACTTTTGACCTTTTCGGCTTTGGTACATGAAAAAGGCAGAGGTCAGGACAACGGGGAGCATCAAAGTAGAGCCTCATTAGCGACTCCCAAGGTTGAGATGGTCTCCTGCCAACACTAGTTACAGAGTGCGCTGCTTCAGCTCCTTTCCCACCACCCTCGCTTGCCAGAAACAAATATGGCCGCATACTGTCAGACCAGGCTGGTTCTAGTTGAGAACAAAGACGGCCGTCGTCACGTCATTCATAATCTCTGCTGCCCTAACAAACTGTTTTAAAAATCTAAAATAAAGACAACATCCGCCCAAGGAATTTTCAACAATCATCTGCTAGTACTATCTAAAATGTTAAGTACCTCCTCCAAGTTATCCTGGAGCCAAACCAAAACAAACCAAACAAAACACAGAAGTAACCCAATCTCAGGTTTTACAGATGAAAAAGCTACAGATCAAACAAAATCAGACCTAGAGGTGGCCTTAGAGACTAACTTAGCATTGAGAAATAGAACACTAAAGAGAGGGAGTCATAGAGCAGGTTGCTGCATCAAGGGTGCTTAGATCAGATTATTCTGAGGCCTAAGATTCTAATTCTGTGCTCTCTTAGGAAAGTGCGAGTCACTTCACATAGTCCCAAATAAGGAGTCATTCCCTTACCTTCTGCAGTTGGTAAAGCAGCATCCTGACTCCTCTTCATCACGACCTTCCCCTACTAAACTGCTATGGTGTTCAACAGCCTGCGCCCAATTCTGCCAGTCCACCAACAGGCCTTTAGAGTGCTGTTTGAAATATTTCACTATAGTGAGTTTCCCAGATCATTCAACCAATGAGAACTGGGAACTTACTTACTACCCTTGCAGGGCTCTAGAAATACAGCAGTGTTTCAAAGCTGGCCTCTGCCTTCAAGGAACTCGAAGTGGGAGGCAGACACAAATAACCACAGTGCAAAGTTTAACCAAGTTCTGTTTTGCAATAATCAAAGATGAGGGAATGAGCATTGGAACCACCAGTCCAGCTCCTTCACCCCTTTAGAGAAGCATTAATGATAAGAAAATGGAAACCAGAGCTCCCACCAGCCCCCTCCCCAGTCCTCCTTGTCCCCAGGCAAAACAGGAACCAGAAACCCCAGCTTCCTCTCACAGAGTGGCTGTGGCCTGGGGGAGACGGAAATGGCTGTTGTGGCTGCCCCCCAGGTCCCAGTGTGAAGACCTGAGTCACTTGGGCTTCGATTGCACATGCACCCTCCCCCATCCCTATTTCTGAGATTTTCCACCCCCACTCTTTTCTTCCCAGCATCCCTCATTTCCCCTGGAGCTCCAAACGTACACCTGAGGCCCCCGGGCCACGCATACCCATTGCTCTGCCTGGGGCGGAGGCTGCTGTGGACCTGGAGGAGGTGGGCAGGGCCTGGGTTAGCCATACGTCAGGGAGGGACAGGGGAAGAGGAAGTATCTTTAGGTCCTGGGGAAGACTGGCTTGTTTTGGTGGGTAGGGACGGTCATTAGCAGCTTTCTGGACACACAGAGACAGACAGAATGGACTTCCTCCGGCAACACCTCCCTGGGCTACATCAAGCCTTAAGGGGGGCACTGGTGAGAGGGGCAGAAATGCCAGAGACTTTCACCCCCATTCTTTGTGGCCTCATCTTTTCTGCTTTGAGCCTCTCCTCAGATTCCTTTCCCAGGGCCAGGCAGCCTCCTAACCTGGGCTTTGCCTGGTCTCAATCCCCCGCCTCCATAAATGCAACCCCACAACCCCAGTCCAGTTCTTTTTGTGTTCCCTCTGGAGATCCTCTTCTCTCTCTTTCAGATCCCAGGTCTTCTTTATCTAGAGCTTTTCTGGCCCAGGCCCCAGGGAAAGAGCTAGGTCTCCTCTGAATGCCTTTGCCCCCTCCCCTTTTTCTTCTAGGACTCCCTCAGCACCTTTGTCTCCTACCTCATGGGAGATGCGGTCCTCATTGTAGAGAGGGAGGTGCAGGAACTGGGGGAGGTGGCTGCAGGAAAGCCAGAGAAGATTGCAGAGGAGGAAGCCCAGGAGGCCCTGCACAGCCTTAGAGGTGGCCAAGGCGAGGGGGTTGGAGTGCCGAGAGGGACTGGAGAGGCCGGAGGACGCCAGGAGGAGAGCTCAGCGGCAGAACAGGTCTGGGGGCGGGGAGAAGGCAGCTCCTGCAGGTCCCAAGCAGGTAGGCAGGACTCTGGGGCCTGGGGGGCCATCACGGCAGCCAGGGACCCAGAACCAAGTGTTCTCTTGGAGGCTGAGAAGACCTCTGAGGCAGGGTCTGGGACTCACAGAGACAGGAGTGGTCAAGCCAAGGAGACACAGGAGTCTGAAGAGCAGGAAATCAACAGAGGGGAGACACTGAGAACCTGGGAACAGGAGGAGGAAGAGGAGGAGGAAGAGACCAGGGCAAGAGAGGCAGGGATGGCCAGAGGGGTGGAGTCAGAGCAGCCCTGGCAAAAGGAGCCTAAGGGGAAGGCTGGTGCTGAGAGGGAGAAGGTGGCTGGGGACCACGGGGAGACGTGGCCAGTGGTCAGGGTGGCAGTTGCAGAAACTGAGGTGTCTGGAGCCAAAGGGCCTTGGAGGAAAGAAGGGGAGGTGGTAGAAGTGAGGGCTGGCCAAAGTACAAAGGTACAAGGGACCCAGGACCCAGGCCCAGAATCTGAAGACCGGACAACCTTGCATAAAGAAGAGGTCAGGGCAATCTTAGGCAAGGAGGCAGACAGGACAGCCTCAGATAGAGAAGAGAACAGCACAACCAGAGCCAGGCAGGAGGCCAGCACAATCTCAGATAGGGAGGAAGCTGACCTCCCAGGAGTTAGGGGGACAGAAGATGGGCTAGTCCCAGGAGACAGGATCTTAGAAGCTACTAGTAATATCAGAATTCTAGAGGAGGCCTCCAACAGAGACCAGGAAGGGGAGCCAGATGAGAAGAGAGAGGATAAAGTGAAGGTTTTCCCCAAACAGCCCTGGGCCCTGGCTACTGAAGCAACAGAAGATGCAGCGGAGGGCCAGAAGGCAAAGAGGGAGGCTGCAGGAGCCCAGGAGTCAGAGGAGGAGGCAGGGGAGTCAGAGGAGGAGACAGATGAGTATATGATGAAAGAGGCCTGGAGCAGGCAAATCTCAAAGATCAAGGCTGCTGGTGCCAGTCTATGGGAGGTCCCAGTAGAAGAGTCTCAGGAGAGGAGAGAGAGGTGCTGGGCTCCAGAGGCTGAGCTGGCTCCAGACAAGGAGGTTGAAGGTGAAGCTGACTCAGAAGCAGCTCTGGAGGCCAGACCTGAGGAGGAGTCCATGTGGGAGAAAGGCCAGGAGGATCAGATGAGCCAAGAAGCACTGGGGGTGGAGTGGAGTGTCCTCAACCACGGGGCCACTGAAGACCAGGGCCCCAAGCTGGTGGAAGATGCCCAGACTCCAGCAGAGCCACTTGAAGGACAGGGGGTTCTGGAGGAGCACTGGCAGGGTCCAGACCTGAGCAAAGAGGAGGCAGAAAAGGAAGTGAAGGAACAGCCCAGACACATGGGACCTCCTGAAGTCCTTGAGGCAGAAGACTGGGAACTCTGGCGGGGAGGGGACACAGAGAGCAAAATTACTCAGGAGGAAGAAGCAGAGGCTGAAGAGGGAGAAGAGGAGGCTGCAGGAGGCCAGGCCCTGGAGGCTGAGGCTGAAGGAGCCTGGGAGTCTGAACCACCAGAGGTCCGGGAGTGTGGAATGGAGGAGGGAGAGACCTCTGTGGTGGAGAACCAGGAGCTGCAGGCAAACAAAGTGGCAGAGGCAGGGACAGAACAGGCATTGGCAGAGTCAGAGGCCCGAGAAACCGAGGACAATGTGGTGGAGGTCACTGTGCCTTGGGAGGCAGACAGAACACCCAGGGGAGGCTGGAGGCTGGAGGTGGCAGCTTGGAGCCTCCAGGACAGTGAGGACACTCAGACCAGTTCTTTGGCTTCTGAGGTGGTGGAGGACCAGGCAGTCCTGGCTGGGGAAGGGCTGGACGGGGAGGCTGGAGCAACTTGGAGCGGGGAGCCTGGGAGAGGCTGGGACTCTGAAGAGAGAGAAGAGGCTGGGGGAGGTGCAGAGCAAGTAGAGGCTGCACCGGTGCTGTTGGAAGAAGAGACGGGGGAGTGGCATGTGAGAGGGCGGAGGGGAGACAGTGAGGGGCAGCATGAGGACCGCCATCCTGAGGGACAGGCACAAAGGTCGCTAGATGTGGACGATATCAAGGTGACTGGCGGCCAGAGGACGGAGGCTGAGGGGACTGCTTCAGAAGACCTGGAGGATGTCCAGGGCCAGGAGGGGCGGCCAACACACCAGCCTCCGGTGGAGACTGCACCTGGGCCCTGTGAGACTGCAGAGGCCATGGGAAGTGACGCAGGGGACACTCACAGCAGCTGGAGTGAGGTGAGGGATCTGGTGTGGACCAGGGAGGGACAGTAGGACCTGGAAGCCAGCACCACAAAGCTCCATGCCTCCTTCCCTGCAGGCCCTGCTCCCTGGGTCCCGCCTGGACGTCTCTGTCTCACGGAGCCGTGTGCTTCTGTCACGAAGCTCCTGCAAGCGTCGTTCCCGGCCCTCTTCCTGGAGGACACCTTCCCCTGAGCGGCAGGAGGACCCTCCCAGTCCTCAGCCTGATGAGCGGCTCTCCACCCCTGAACAGAGACTTCTTCAGCTAGAGGAAGCCCCTGAGCCAAGTCTCTCACAGTCTGGAGGAACCCCAGAGCCAGTCAGGAAGAAGCCCCTGGGACACGGGTAGGCCTCAGCACTGGACTTTGATGGAGGAGGAGGAGAAAGCTGCGGGTTCCCAGGGACCACTCCCACAGGTCTGTCTTTCTCCCGCAGGTTCGGCCCTATACACCCTGGCATGATGCAGGAGTTGCAAGCCAGGCTGGTGCTGCGGAAACCCCAGTGACCGAGAGCTGCTGTCCCTCTGGGAGCCTGCCCTGCATGAGGGACAGAAGCCTCCGGGGGCCCTGCCTACCCTGGTTCTCTCTGCCACTTGCATCCTTTCCACTGTCTGAGCCTCGCTGCTTGATGTCTCATTCATGCAGTGGACAAGCGCAAGAGGTCTGTGAAGACCTCGGACTTCAGGAATCTGATTCTCTAGTGCAGGCTGATGGACCCTATGCCATTGAGACTTCTCCTCAAGGGACCCGTTCCCTGGTCACCTCAACCTGTCCCAGCTGCTCAGAAGACAGCACAGAAGATCGTGGGAATGAAGTCTGTTCTCCCATAGTCTTCACTCTCTATGCCTGAGCCCCGCAGAGAGCTGCATGGGCTGACATAGCTGTGGATGGGGGTGTAACGCTCTTCCCTTCTGCACGAAGGAAAGGGGTTGACAGGCTTAGAGGCACCAGATGGAATCAGAAGTCGACGCATAGCAGGCCAGCTGCCTTGACTTTCCAAAAAGAGAGCTCAGTCTCAGAACTCTGCTGGTTACTATGGCAACTGAGCAGGCCAGTCAGGGAAAGTGGACCAGAAGCATTAACTATGTCAGAGCAGTGAGGGGTTCTGGGTGGCCAGAGGCTACCAATTCCTTTGTAGCTATCTTGCCTCTTGGGTGTCAGACAGCTCTTCTGTGACAAGATGCTAAAGCAGAGAGGGAGTGAGAAGGCTTTATTAGGCACCCAGCACAGTGGCACAGCCTGAGGATGAAACAATAAATAAATCATATCCTAAACAATAAATAAATATTCAAGAAATAAATATCTGACATGGACTGGAGGGACTTTAAATTATTGGGTAGGGGGTGGGGCTGGGGCTGGTCTAAGGCAAATGGGCTGGAGGTTATCCTCCTGGCCAGGACTCCAGTCCTGATGTCCTGAAGGGCAAGGGAAGAGGATTAGAAGGTCACTCCATCAGGACTGGAAGCCAAGGCCAGGTGCCCGGCCTTGGACAGCAGCAGCAAGTCTCGCACAGCCCGGGATAAGACCAGCTCCAGGGAGTGCAACAGCTGGTAGGTGTAGAGCAGCTGGGGCCAAGACACCTGTGCCCCTTGGAGCGTCCCCATCTCCTCCTCCTCTTCCTCTTCCTCTTCCTCTTTGTCCTCAGGGAGGTCGAGTCCTGCAGCCCGCCCCTGTGAGGAGAGACTCAGAGGTCAGGCTGCGGCCAGGCGGCAATGGGAGCAACTCTTCATTCCTTTCATGTGCCCAGCTCTCTTTAACGACATCAGTGACCACAAGACCATTTCCCTGGGCAGCCCCTCCTTCAGGTCTCCCATGGTGCCATCATACCTCATATCTCACCTGATTTTTGGCTCAAGAACATTGTAGCTGTGGAGCAAGGCCATGCTCATGGAGCTGGGCTATTCCCCCAGGACCACCCTGAGAATTTGCATCTAGGAAGTTCCTCTCTGACTTTAAGAATGATCTCAGGATCCAAAATGGGCAGGGGGTGACGTAGCTACTTTCCATGTTGCTTGCATTTTCTATTCTCCTTTTTAATAAAATTTGTATTGCCCTTTGAAATGTTCAGGAGAATCTGGGTGATATCAGAGTAAGGGGGAGAAGGGAGCCAATCTATCTACAGACCCTGCTGTCCTGGACATTTGTCTTACTGAAGATGAACCCCTAAGAGTAGGCAGAGACTTGGGGGGCAGAAACAGGGCCTGATGTACCTACACACATCCATGTGCCTACACACACTCATAAGATATGAAGGTCTCCTTCCAAACTTAATGGGGTGCGTTCTTGAAAGGGGGCCAGCGAGCCACAATTTCGTGTCTCCACCTTGAGGGTCGAGGTAGGCTGTGCTCACCTGGAAGCGGAGATGCCGCTGCAGGTCCCGGAGATCGAGCCTCACGGCCCACAGCTGCATCCTCTCTGAGCTGGTCCAGCCCCTCTGGCTCCCCAGCCTTCTCAGCAGGGCATGAAAGGGCTGAAGAGTCACAGAGAGGGAGCAGAGTCTCTCTGGGTCCTGTTGAAGGGGAAGGAAAGAGTAAGGAAAGATCCCTAGGCCAAGGAAGACCCATCAAACCCAACCCCATCTCCACGCAGGTCTCATTCCTGCTCCAACCTCTGAGCTCCCTTCCATCTTCATAGCTATTTCCCAGCCCATCTCCACCCCTCCCTTCTATGCTGATCGCTCTTCCGGCCTTCCTTGCCTTCCGTCCCATGGCCTCTTCAGCACCACTCCAAACTCTTCTCTGCCCCCAGCGCTCTCCATTCGTTCCCTCCTTCACTGCCCCAGCCTGGCTTCGATACACTTCTTCATCTCTGCAACCTTTTTCCCACGACATTCCCATTTTTTCTTCTTTTTCCCTTTCTTTTCCTTTCTTCCTTCTTTCTTCCTTTCCTTCCTTTTTTCCATTCTCCCTCTTTCTTTCTTTTGGTTCTGGGTATTGAATTGAGAACCTTCCCACTGAGCTACAGCCTGATTCTTTTTAGTTTATATTCTGAGACAGGGTCTCACTGAGCCACTAAGTTGCCCGGGCCAGACTCAAGCTTTCTATCCTCTCACCTTGGCCTCCCTAGTGTTGGGATTACAGATGTGTGCCACCACGCCCCGCCTCGTTCTCATGCTTACTCTCAACCTCATTCCCTCTCGGTATGCACAGATTCATCCTCACATTTTCCGCCCCACCTCCAACTATGCCCCACCCCTTCCCCATTCTGCTTGATTTTCCCCTCATCTCCAGCCTTCTCATCCCTAATCTATCCCCATTCTCACCTTCGACTCCATCTCTAGTCCTCACTTATGCACATCTCTATTCCCACTCCCATTCTTCTATATCCCCACCTCTTTCTGGGCCCAGTTTTTCCTACCTTCTTCCTGACCCCATATCAGAATTCCAGCTTCTTCTTTATATCCCAGCTCCTACTCGGCCTCATTCAGACACCATTCCCAAATCTATTTTCCATTCAATCGCCAACTCCCGTCCAAGTCCCAGCCAGATTACCAGCTCCCTGCCTGGGCCCCAGCCCCTCACTCACAGACAGGTGGTGCCAGGCCTGGAAGGTCAGGGACACATTGGGGAGCTGCTTTTGAGGGGGCAGGAGGTCCAGGCGCTCTCCCAGCAGGTGTGATTCAGCCTGAGGGGTGAAAGGTATGTTAGCGGGGTGGAGTGGGAGAGGAAGCAGGGATTGGTCTCCACATGCCAGAGTCAGCTATGCTGGGAGACTTACAAAGTGTTGTGCCTGGCCTTGAACCTCTGCAAGCAGCTTCCTGGCAAGATTCAGGCTGACAGTGAACTCCGCACGCAGCTCCTGCACACTCAGGGTGGGCCTCCCTGGTGGCCTTGGGAATCCCCAGACACTGGTTTGTACCAGGAGCAAGGAGCGTAGCAGCAGGCTGAGCCCTGGAAAGACAGAGAGGGGAAGAAGCGGAGGGCTTGCAGTCTGACGTGGTGGCACACACCTGTAAAACCAGCATTTGGATGGCTGAGGCAGAAGAATTGCTGTGAATTTGAGACCAGCCTAGGCTACATAGTGAGTTGAAGGCCAGCCTGAAATAGTAAGACTCTGTCTCAAAAAACCAAAAGAAAACCAAAGAAGCAAAGAAAAAAAAAAAAAAAAAAGAGGAGAGTTTGAGAATTCTGGAGAGGACCAGGCGTGGTGGCACACTTCTATAATCCCAGAACTTGGGAGGCTGAGGCAGGAGATCATTGTGAGTTCAAGGCCAGCCTAGGCCACATACTGAGTTCAAGGCCAGCTAAAACTTCATAGCAAGACAGTCTCAAAACAAACAAACAAACAAACAAACAAATAACACACACACAAAAACACGGAATTCTGGAGTGGGAAGGTGACATGCCTTTCCCAAGCCTGGGCCATGCGCAAGCTTTGTGCAGTCACTTTCATGGGCGTCTTCAAAATGCCCATTTAGAACCATGATGGGGACCATCTCTGGACAAAGTACCCACTTCACAAGCAGATCCCAGGCTGGCTCCTGAGCCTCACTAACTCACTTGGCCAGTGCCTTTTCGGTGGACAATATGAGCAGCAGCGGCACATGGCCGCTTGTTCCTTTGCTCTTACTCTCCCCATGTTGCAGAGGAGGAAAGTGAGGCTCAGGGAAGTGGCCTGATTCAAGTCAGATAGCCAGACCTGTCTAATGACAGAGGCCACGAGCTTTCCCCAGGAAACTCAGAGGCAGCGGTCACTTATCCCAACGATGGGGACACTCTGTACTGCCAAGGATTCCTTGGGCTCAGCCAGATGGCTCTGATACTTTAAACTGGCCACTCAGGCCCCACAGATGATTGGCCTGACCTCCTCTAAGGTGGGTGGGTCACACTGCCCTGGGGCTCTCTGGGACAAATCCTACAGTATAGCAGTAGGAGGGCCAGGCCACCTGGAGGGGAGGAGGCCCTAACCTGCCAGGCAGAAGCTGTGTTTCTTATCTTGATCTTCCCTGAGCAAGTGCCTCTTATCTCTGCACCTCAGGCCCCATCTATAAAATGGGGGAGTTAGACTGCCTAACTATTTTATTTTATTTTATTTTATTTTATTTTATTTTATTTTTGTTTGTTTTGTTTTTTGAGACAGGGTCTCGCTATGTAGCCCAGGCTGGTTTTGAACTCACTATGTTGTCTAGGCTGGCCTCACACTCACAGTGATCTTCCTAACTCAGCTTCCCGAGTGCTGGGATAACAGGGCCTCACTTCTTTTTTTTTTTTTTGGTACCAGGAATCAAACTCAGGACCTTGCACTTGCCAGGCAGACGCTGTGCCACTGAGCTACATGCCTGGCCCTGAGACTGCCTAGCTTCTGAGGGTACTTCAAGCCCTCTGTTTCCCTGGGAAGTGGGCAGTGTTCAGTGGTTTCTTCCTCGGGGTGAGGAAATCTAGCAATCATGGAAGTTACACAGTTCTCCTCGAAACCCAAACCAAAACTGACCCCCCAACCCCATTCCAACTCTTGCTCCTCTCCCAGCCTTTCCCTGGGTGTCTCTTGACACCTGAGCTCTGCTCCTCAAAGTGGCCCTCAGCAGAGGTGAAGAGGAGCTTCTGGGGACAGCCACTGTCCCCACAGATTTCCAAGGGGGTGTGGACAATGCCCAAGATCTCTTGGGTTCGGGTTGCTTGGCTTGGAAGCCACTGTGACCCTTGGCACCCCAAAGACAAGGCAGAACAGGAATCTTTTGAGCTCTATGTGGGGGCAGAGCGGGCGCCCCAGGCTCTGGTGAATGATGCCCACCCGGACTGAGCTGGGCTGCCTCCTACCTGTTGTCCCTTTCCTGCCTGAGCTCTGGTGCCCCTGTCCTCCCTACCTCCTATAGCTGATCTTGGGTTCGTGGCCCTGGCCTCCGAAGGTTCTGTTCACACCCTTCCGCCCTTGGCCCTACCCTACCCCTGTCACCAGCTTCTCTGCCATCAGCATTGGATCTAGTCCTAAGTTCTTCAACCACCAGTTGCAGGTTGAACTCTTTCCAAATTTCAAACTGAAGACCCTTGACTCGGTTAAGGACTGGCTTCTTGGCCTCAGACTTGACTTGTGCCAAGTCCTGCTGCTCTTCCTTTAACTGACCTCTGTCTCAGCCTCAACCATGCTGTCCAGTCCCCAATCATTCACTCCAAACCCTTCACTTGGTCCTGGTTTAGCTCAGCTCACACGTCCAGCCCTCCCCATTCACACCATCCCCTGCCCAGCCCTGGACACACACTGCTCCACTGCCCCAAGCCCCAGCCCCTCACACTGCTCTCGTTTCCCCCGTCCAGCCAGCCACAAGTCCTTTATCTCTGCCAAGCTGCTGCCCCCAGCCACGCCAGTGAAGCTTTCCCATCCTGTGCCCAGTCTCCACCAAGCCTCCCCGCTTCTGCCCCAGCCCTGGTCTCTGACTCACGCCAACCAAGGTCGCCTGTTGTCTGGCCCATGTCAGGGCCCAGCCTCCTTGTCCAGCCATCTCCTGGGTAGGGGGAGTCTTATACTGGGGGCTGCACCCGGTTTCACTTTCCTTCCTGCTTGTACTTTCAGCTTTGTATTCAATCAGTCTTCCCTCTTGCTAAAATGGGGAAATGTAATTTCCCTTCCTGAGGTGGGAGGGGGAGGCATGATGGGGGGGTGTGTGCCGGCAGGCTGGGGTTTCAGTCAATCTGAGCTCCTGACTCGCTGCTAAGCTCCCGCTCCCGCCCTCCCTCGACTCCTCAGTCTTGGGGAAGTCATCCAGCTCTACCTCTGGAGGGTCCCAGGTGCTCAGACCCCTCTTGCATTTACGCTCGGTCACCATCATTCATCCAAGAGCATCACCAGTCCACTGTCCTTTGAAAGATGAATGGCCAGGTAAGGGGATTGCCCACCGGGGGGACTTGGGGTTTTGAGTCATCATTACTCTCTTCTGGTTTACCAGATGCCTGGCAGGGGATGTGGTGAGAGGGAAATCAGAGCTCAATAGTGACCGGGATGTGTCTTTGAGTGGGGCAGTCAGGGGCTCCATGTGAAGGTATCACTGCTGGCAGTGGAGATCTCCACCATGGGTCTTCTCCATCCAGGGCTGAGGGCTGAGATTTTGGCCACAGTATTATAGGATTAGAGTTTAGTCTATATCCAGGGTCAGGATTTGGTCTAGAGCTAGACTCAGAGCCTAATCTGGAGCCAATAACCCTACTCTGTCTATTTGGGATCAGAGTTGCCCATGACCTGGGCCTCTGTTTGAGGTTGGCCAGGGTTGTTAGTGCATCTATGGCCAAGGTTTAGACTGAGGCTGTGATCAGGTGGCACAGACTTGTGCTAGGACATTGGTCAGGATTACTGGTCAGGATCAAATCTCCTCCATCTGTGGCCGAGCTGGGGCTCTATGAGGTTAGGATCTGATGTCAACCAGGACCCACAGCAACCCCCATGCTTCTGCTCCACAGAGTCTTCTGTCAGGGCTGGGCACACACGTGTGGTCCCTTCCAGCTCAGCCCCGCCCTCAGCCACACCCTGGATTTCCCATCTTCAGGGAGAGGATGGGAGTTTCTCGGTCTTCCCCAAGGTTTACTACTGCCACTTTCCTTTTGGGACTTGTGGGGTTTCCCTGCTGGGTCCCTGCTATGAGACAGAAACCAAAGGGGCTTCCCCTCCCTGTACCCTGCACTCCCCTGTACTGCCTGGGTACTGCCAGCAGGGTTGCTGGGACGGAGTGCCGGGGAAGTATCAGATGCTGCCTGGAGCCGGTCAGAGGGCTATGGAGGAGGAAGAGAAGCCAGCTTTCCTTTGCAAGCATCCCTGTGTTGGCAGCTCACTTCCCTACTCCCCTTACAGCTGGAGCTCCTCGCTGTGTGTGGCAGGGGCGGGTCCTATAAATTCCAAGACTAATGATGAGGCCAGGCAGAGGTCTGGCTGGTCTTTCATGCATCTCAAAGCCCTGCTGCCGCCCTAGAGGCATGGCCACCCTACTCACTCCTTGACCACATGGTCCTCCCTTTGGCTTGCTCCACTGCCCCTCCCCCGCCATCACTCAAAATTGATGCAACTTTCCACTCGCCCTGTCTCTGACCACAACCCGCGGGCCCTCTCAGTCTTCTCTTAGGGCTCCCCCAACACCCACATCCCTGTTGCTCCCTCTGCCCTACAAGGGTTGCAGCTGATTTTCTCACCCTCCTCAGTTCCAGCTCTGGCAACTGCCCTTGACAGTGCACCTGGGGGACTGCCCCATGCTTCCTTGCATTTTTTGGTCAGGGGGGGATACCAGGTATCGAACTCACAACCTCGCTCCTGCCAGGCAGGCGCTTACACCACTGAGCTAAATCCCCAGCCACTTCCTTGCGTTTGTGTATGCTGTGTTCTCTGCCAGAAAGCAACCCCCCCCCAGCTGCCTTCTGGGGGTGTTCCTCACTCTGACCTTCCTTGTACCCATATCCTTGTCATTTTCACTTTTGAATAGTTTATCCCTTCCTGCCACAAACCTTGTCTCAGACGCAGTTTTCACATTTTTTTATGTCTTGCTTGCTTGAGATTCACTCACACGGGTCCTACCTAACCCCTGGGCCTCCTTTTGCTCCTAGACAAGCCCACTTGTGTCTTAGAGTCTTTGTATCTGCATCTTTCTTTCTTTCTTTTTTTTTTTTTTGTACCAGGGATCAAACTCACGACCTCACGCGTGCCAGGCCAGGCAGGTGCTTGTGCCGCTGAGCTAAATCCCCAGCTGCAACTAAATCCCTGGCCCCACTTCCTTCTTTCTAGAACACTCTTTCAGATGTCTGCAAAGTTCACTCTTTCCCTAAGAGCTCTGCTCCAATGCCACCTTCACAGACCACCCGATGAAGAAATGAAACCCTGCCTTGGCTCTTTCTAGCCCTTCCTTCCCTGCATTATTTTTCAACTGAGAATATCTAAACTACTTTTGTCCATCTCCATGCATTGGCACATAGGTTCCGTGAGGAGGAGAATTTTTGCCTGATGTGTCTTCAGAAGCCAACAATAACAGACTCTTAATAAATCGTTGTGAACGTACAAGTCTTCTGCTCCAAGTGCCTGACCCAGCCAGGTTCTGCTCCTGATCGAGACTGGTGACGCGTAAGTTGGGACCAGTCACGTGCTCCAGGAGTGGAAAAGGGGCCCCTGGGCTACTGGGCTTGGCCTTGTGATGCAAACTAGAGGGCCCCAAGGGTAGTGCCAGGCTCTGAGCAAATGCTTGGAGGACAGTCTCAGACCAGGCTCTGAACCTCAGTTTCCACAAACGAGTCTCAGCGGGTGGGCTGTGGTTTGGGTTGGAGCTAGGGGGAAATGGAAGCGATGTGGTGAGGGATGAGAATGAGCAGAGAGGAAACCAAGAAGCCTAGGCTGCGGAATCGTGTGTCGCCAGCCTTTCTGGTGACCTCAGGTGAGTCACTGGCCTGCTCTGGACTTCAGTTTCCTTCATGAAACATGACAGTGATTTTCAAGGGCTGCTGCAATTATTACATAGAGAAATTAAAACCAGGGTATTTAAAATAAAACAAAAAAGTCTCTAGGTATCTTCTCTTTTCCTTTTTCTTCCTTTTGAGGCACTAAGAATTGAATTCAGGACCTTTGCATTGAGCTATATCCCAGTCCTTTTTCATTTTTTATTTTGAGTCAGGATCTTGCTAAATTGTCCAGGGTGACTTTGAACTTGTGATCTTCCTGCCTCTGCCTCCCAGAGTGCTGGCATACAGGCAGGCATCACCATGCCCAGCTAAATTTCTGGTGTTTTTCGGAGCCCACTGGGTCACTCCGGGGCATTGGCAGGAACCCTAACCTTGAGCGGAGCAGATGCTTGCTTCAGAAGTGACTTCAGGATACCCCCAGGGTGCGGAGACCTTTCTCAGAGACACACAGCAGAGCCACAGCAGCATGAAGACAGTTTCCAGCTGGAACTGGAGGGGAATTCCTGTCCGCACCCTACTTGGAACTGAGCCCTTGGTGAAGTCAAGATGGCCTTTGGTGAAGGCAGGAAACGGGGCAGGCAAGAAGGCTGGAGCTGCACCTCAGCCGCATAGATGGTGAGACACGGAGGCTAAGAACTCCTTCCCCAGGTCAGGGGAGGTGGGCAAGGCCCTCCATCCCTCCTCAGTGCCCACACTAAGTGGGCCTAGTGTCCGCCAGCTTGCACACTTTTTCACTCTCCCTCCCTCTCCTCCTCCCTCCCTCCCCTACTACCCTTTCTCCCCGCTCTGCCCCTTCATCACTTCGATGCTGGGAGTAGGACCCAGGGCCTTGAGCATAGTTCACAATGCTGCACACCTGAGGCGTGGCCTGGCCCAGCCAGATGCCTTCTGCGGCCTGTGTGGACAGTGTTGGCAAAGGGCCTGGATGTCCAGCCTCCTCCTGGTCACTTAGGGGGCTGTCATGGGGCCAGTGACCTGGAGGGTGAGGAAAAAAGGCTTCCTTTCCCCCATATAAAGGGACACTGTGGGGCCAGGAATTTAGCTCAGTGTCTTAAGTGCCTGCCTGGCAGGCGTGAGGTTCGATCCCTGGTACCAAAAAAATAAAAAATAAAAATAAATAAATAATAATAAAGGGACACTGTGTACCCTGTACTCTCTCAGCTCTGGCAGAAACCTGAGAAAGACTGAGAGCAGTGGGGTGCTCCTCCCAAGGCCCAGATGTTGGTCACAGGGTGTTCTTTCTGGAAATGCACGGGAGTGCAGGGCCAGGGGGACTGGACTCTGAGGGAAAGCCAGGCCTGTTGAGAAGGAAAGGAGCCTCCAGAGGCAGGGATTATAGAGGAAAAATACCAGCCCAGCAATGAAAAGTCCCAGTTCGTGTCCCAGCACCATTCTGCCCTTTCCTGTTTGTGCCCCCTTGGGCAAGACAGTGGGCAACCACTGTGCTCCAGCTTCCTTATCTGAAAAGTGAGGTCTACATTCCCTGCCTACCTCCCAGACTGGACAAGAAGACAAGCTTGGGAGGTGGCAGGGCCAGGGTCCTGACTTGGAAGTCAGACAGACCTTCGTTCCTCCTTTCAGAGCTTCAGCATTTCCCAGCGTGACCTTGGTCAAGGTGCACGATCTCCTTGAACTTGACTCATCTACCAGGTAAGGAGGTCACTTGCACCATTTGGATAGGATTCCTGTGACAATATAAAGCAGCACTGCCATTATATAGCTGTATGATCTTAGGCAAGTTATTTCTCCTTTCTGTACCTCAGTTTCATCACCTATAAGTGAGGAAAAGAAAACAAACTTAGCTAGGCATGGTGGCTCATGCTTGTTATCCCAGCACTTGCAAGGCTGAAGCAGGAGGATTCCTGTGACTTCAAGGCCACCTTGGACTACATAGTGAGTTTAAGGCCAGCCCAGGCTACATAGCAAGACAAACAAATCGGGCATGGTGGTGAACGCCTGCTATCATTAATAGGGCTGAAGGAAGATTGAGGGAGGAGATAGAGAAGAGGTTGCAGTCAGAGCTTACAAAGGGGAACAGGTGCTGGTCAAGGGAAGTTAGCTACAGGCAGAAGGGGCCGGGTGAGCTCAAGGCATCAGTCGGAGCAGAGCTCAGGCCATGAGCAGACATCTCAGGAGCCAGCCTGACAGGATCTGGACCAGAGTGAGGACGGCTTTAGATCTGAGGACCCCTTCACAGTGGGACCTGGCTCCTAGGCCAGATGGGCTGTACTGTCCCCCAGGGACCCCTGTACTCAGGAGCCCTCCCCTGCACTTCAGCAGGTCCCTCCAGGAAGCTCCCCATCTGCCTCTTCATGGAGAGGACACAGAAAAGACCGTGATAGACCCTGCCAGGTGAATGGACCCAGGCCAGCCCTGGGCAGAAACACCAGCTCCTCCAGCAGCCCCAAGTTTCCAGACTGACTCTGGGTCCCATTCCCATTCCAGGATCTTTCCCTAGCTGCCGCCACCTCAGTTTAGTCACCTTCAGCTGCCTTGACCCTGAGTTCCCCTGCCCACTGGCTGTGGAACCCCCAGGTAAGTGGACAGGCCACTGCCCAGAAATCAGACACATCAGCAGTGCATGCCCACCACTGCTGACAGCTTTATGTCCTGGCTGGTGGGCCCAACAGGATATATACTACATACCCACTTCTGCCTGTCCACTTTTCTTCTGCATGCCCCCGATATGGTCCTAGGTCTTAACAGGCTATCAGCACAATTGGTGCATTGATTGCCACGGCTCCCCATTCTACTCTGAGTAAAAACAAAATCCCTCACGATGCCCTCTAAGGTCTTCTCGGTCCTCTCCATTGCTTCTCTGACTTCTACCCTCTTTCCCTCTCTGACTTCCTGGCTGCCCTGCTCACCACACCACTCCTTCTACCGGATCTTCACACACCCTTGCCCCTCTCTTTAAAACTCTCTTCCTTGATTCTCTATATAACTGGATCCTGTTCTCCTCCTCCAGGTCTTATGTGCTGATAAATGCCTTTGTCCCTCTGTGCCCCTGAATACTGTCCCATGCCACTTCCACCTACACTAACACCCGATGTAAAACCCTAAGTCCTAGGTGTTAGTCTCATAGTCTCTCAGCTTTCTACACATTATAGGCCATTCATAAGCCCATAAAGTCTTCTCCAAATTTCAAGCTTTTGCCTACCTTGTCACACATCTGGGTCCTATTGGGAGTGTTGACACAATTAACTTCCACTTCCTCCCCTGTCTGCACACTGAAGTGGTGCATGTGGGGGGTGAACACTGGAGTTTGGGAGCCATTATCCTGCCCACAAAGGTGACTGTGTAGCTGAGAATACTGGGCATGTGTGTGAAACCCAAGAGCCAGACAAGGCAGGGCAGACTGGCATCTTTCTGGGAGACCCTAGCAAGCCAGGCTGTAATCTCTGTTTCCTCCCCTGGGGAAGGGATGTAGCAGTGTCATCCTCACAAAGGAGCAGAGAGCACTTGAGCCTGAGCTCAGGGCTTCTAGAAACTGGAAAAAGCTGTTAATACAGGTTGCATATCTCTGATCCAAAACATTTGGAATGAGAAGTGTTTGGATTTTGAGTTTTTTTTTTAAATTTTTGAATATTTGCACATACATACATACATGGGACCCTAGTCAAGACATGAAATTTACTTCTGTTTCGGTCATGCCTTGCACATGTACCCCAAAGGTAGTTTTTCTACAGTATTTTTACAGTTTTGACTGCACACAGTTGCATGAACTTGGGTGTGGAATTTTCCATGGGTGGCATCATGTTGATGCTCAAAAAGTTTAGGGTTAGGGCTGAGAGAGTGTCTCAGTGGTATAGCACTTGCCCCGAATGTGCAAGGCCCTGAATTGGATCCCCAGCAGTGAATTAAAAAGTGTAAGATTTTGTTGCATTTTGGATTTCATATTTTTGGGTTAAGGATGCTCAACCTGTATTGAGAAGCTATAAAGCAAAGATTGTCGACTCACCAGTGGATGAGAGGGTGAGGAGGAAAGAGCCCTGTGTGGGATGTAGCTGACAGGTCATTTCTACTTGCCCACCTAGGTCTCCCTTTGAAATGCAAAATAAAAGCTAGCATATAGCTAAGTAGATGTATGAGGGCTTAGATTTGATCTCCAGCACCGCAAAAAATAAGTAAATAGATACAAATAAAATAAAACCCTGGATTTTTCTTTAGGGTATTATTAGGCCCCTTGCTCAGAGACTGACACTTCCTTGTGATGGGGACAAGACACAGGTCCAGGCAGTCAGGGTGCCCCACGCCCCCCACCACACTGAACCATTCAGGGGTGGCACGTGACACAGAGTCAGTCCTGGGATTTGCTGTCAGGAAAGAGGCCCCCTCTCTCTGGAGAGGTTGCTAAACTGGTAGGAGGGTATGAACCCAAAACTGATGGAAAACTTCTCCTCAGTCTGCAGCCATGCATGGGAAAGCAGAGGTGAAAGCTGAAGAGAGAAACAAGAACCTTGATTATTGCTTACTCTGAGCTCTTAGATCCAGCCATTCCTGAAGCAATAACCTCTGAAATATTCAGTTTCACAAACTAATCTTTTCCTCTTTTGTTTAAGTTAGTTTGAGATCTAGTGTTTTGCTGATTCCTGTATGTTTCCTCTCCCTGTTTGGATCTGCCATTCTAAATTAATTTTCCAATGTAAAAAATCATGGGCTATGCCAGGCATGGTGGTGCACACCTATAATCCCAGCACTCTGGGAGGCTGAGGCATAAGGACCGCAAGTTTGACCCCAACGGGGCAAATTAGCAATTTAGTGAGACCATGTCCCAAAATATAAAATAAAAAAAGGAATTGGGGATGTAGCTCAGTGCAAAAGACTTTGGTTCAATCCTTACTGCTGCAAAACACTAAGATTAAACAAAAAACCACATGAAGAGAATAATAAAGAAGTATCATATAGTAGAAAGAACGCTGTGTCAGAAGCCAGTGGACAGAGACTGTTTTTCTGTTAATCTGTTTTGATAATTGACTAAAGCAGCTGGAGCTGCTTCATTAAAAATATTTTTTGAGTTCATATCAACTTATTTTTATTTTTGTTTTATTTTTTGCCCTTACAGATTTCTGGCTGTTAAGACTTTCCAAACAAGAAATGAAAATAAAAATAAACAAACAAATGGTTACACAAACATTAAAAAGTAACCAAACTCACTTAAAACATTAGAGAGAAGCCGGGTGTGGTGGCGCACGCCTGTAATCCCAGCACTAGTGAGGCTGAGGCAGGAGGATCATTACGAGTTCGAGGCCAGCCTGGGCTACAAAGTGAGCTCAAGGCCAGCCTAAACTGCACAGTGAGACTCTGTCTCAAAAAGACAAGAAAAAAAGAAAAAAAGAAAAAAAATTAGTGAAAACTGCAAGGCTCAAGGCTTAGGTAAAACTTGCAAACAAATACCTTAAAATTTGATAAGATAATGGTTATATATGATTTAGGTTAACACAAATATTTCTGTATGTTAACTTTCAGATATATATTATCCCCCAAAAGTTCTATTTAAATTATAGATAAAAGGGGACACTCACATATTAACTCAGGTGCTTTTTGTTCACAAATGGTTTATCTTTTTTGTTTTATTTTGTTTTTTTTAAAACAGGGTCTCATTATGTAGTTCAGGCTGGCCTTGAACTCACTATGTAGCCCAGGCTGACCTCAAATTCCCAGAAATCCTCCTGCCTCAGCCTCACAAATGCTGAGATTACAGGCATGCACCACAATACCCGTTTCACACAAGGTTTAACAGTGCACTAACTTAAACTGGTTGATGAGATAAAGGTAAATATGTCTTTAAAGCTGATAACATGTTTTCATCCAGGTTGTTAGCCAATCAATGTAATGTTTATCTTAAAATATTGTTTTTTTTAAACACAATGTCCTTTGTTTTCTGTGTATCATAACTTAAGAATTTTTCCTGTGATCATTAACACTGTTTCCTGAATTTATAAAAGCTCTGAGGATGTCTTTTAATTTTTTTTAATAAAAAATAAAGATTGTTTATTGTCTACTGATGTCCCTATATCAGAAACTTGGTGGAGGTTTATAGATTTTTCTTTAAAGTGAATAACTTTTTATTTTTATTTTTTATTTTTATTTTTTATTTTTATTTTTATTTATTTATTTTTTTTTTGCGGCACCGGGGATTGAACTCACAGCCTCGCTCCTGCCAGACAGGCGCTTAAGCTGCTGAGCCAAACTCCCGGCCCTGGTTTTTTGAGGCAGGGTCGCACTGTGTAGCTCAGGCCGGCCTTACGCTCACGTTGTGGCCCAAGCGGGCCTCGAACTCACAACGCTCTGCCTACCTCAGCCTCCCGAGTGCTGGGATTAAAGGCGTGCGCCACCACACCCGGCGTGAATAACTTTTTAAGTTATGATGCTTTCTTTGGCTGACCATTCATAATTATTTAAAAAGCTTGGGGATTGGCATGGAAAAATTCTAACCTAAGTGAAGAAAGAAGATTGTAGGATTTTAGATTTTGTACTGAAGATATGCTTTAAAGTCGTGTCCAGGTGAGTCTCACAGGCTACTTAAAATCAGTGTATATAATGTTAGTATCAACTTTTACCTATTTAATACATTAAACTGTGTATTTTAAAAGTTTCTGTGATTGGGGGCTGGGATGTAGCTCAGTGGTAAAATGGTTGCCCGGCATATATGAAACTCAGGGGTTAATCCCCAGTACTGCAAGGACAAACAAAATAGAACAGAAAGCAACCAGTAACCACATATAATTTAGGGGTATTGCTGTCTGATTTGATTCTTATGAGACCTATGGCAAATGGAGATAACAGGTGGAATCTTGTGATTAACTACTACTGAGAATTCAAGCGTA
>RJWM01025006.1:0-29897 GCA_004363535.1 Dasyprocta punctata | reverse complement strand
ATTAAAGTCAAAAGGGAACATATGAAGGTATGTCATTTGACATAAAAAGAAAATGAAGCCCAGAAGAGTTAAAACAAACAAACGCTTTCTCAGCATCATATAATAAGGCATAAAATCAAGATGAGGATCCTGTGTTTTTAGTTCTCCATCAAATTGCTCTGAGTTGGCATAATACCCACATTTTCTGTCTAAAATTGAAACTGAATGTCCCACATAGAAGGAATCTAGTTTACCTTATTTCATTATTATTATTTTTTTAACACAGTCCTGTAAGGGAATATAATGAAAACAGAAAAAAGAACTGAAGATCTTGGAGGAATAGCAAAAGGCCACGAGTCTGTTTTGGAAGACATGGGTTTGTTTTAGTATCTGAAATGTAAAATTTTGGCATACTTTTTATATGAATCATATCCAGACCCAGAGATCTGGGTCAAGTATGGGGAAGGTCAAGGGAAAACAGTTTGCACCAGTTGGCAAAGAATAATGCATGTGGGAATACTGGTTGGGGTCCTTGGAGTCTTTGGGGCTTAATTAAAATCTCAGTAGTATTTGTGGCTTTTGTTAGTACTCCCACTTCTGTTTCCTAACATTAGGGAATGAGAATTTGGCCTTAAAGCTACAGGCAGCTGTGAAGTTGAATGTTCTATCAGAGCTATTGAAGTAGCACATTTGGCCCTTCAGCGCTTACTAAATGGGTTCCACTTGCATGGATTTATAGAACTTGCTCTTTTGCCAAATTTCCACCTCTTCTAACTGACTCACTCTTAGTATTTTGAATTTGAGTCCTTCATTACACTCCCTACTACATGCATGGTAAGCTAGGACTGGTGTCATCTAAGGCTGACAAAGCTTTTTTCTTTTAGATGCTAGAATTTTATCCATCTCCTGTGCCACCATTGGAGCATACTGACAAGTATCAAATACAGATAGTCTAGACTTAGAATCTAGAAATGAAATCATGGTCTAAGAAATGTTTTTTAAACTTGGCTGTGCTTTACTGCCCTCTGGAGAACCCTAAACATTTCCATGGCAAGCCAAGTGTCACTTTGATTTTGTAGGAAATGGCTGAGCTATATTTAGTCATTAGCAGTCTTAGAGCAAATTCTGTGGTGGGTCCAGTGTTTAATTAAGACAGGAGCTGTGGTTTAAAACAGTTCTTCTTAGACTTTGGTGAGCATTAGCCTCATGGAGAGGCCTATAAAACAGACTCTTAGGAGGCCCAAAAAGTCTCAGTGCTATTGAAACTGTGACCCTTGGCCAACAGAATAGCATCATTCAGGAGCTTGGTGGAAGGGTAGATTCTCATATCCCTCCCAGAACCAAACCAATGTGGATGGAGCTACTGAATCGCTCAGATCATCAGCTCTCCAAGTGATACTGATATTCACTGAAGTTTCAGTACCATTAAAGATGACGTTAAGAAAGAACTTTATAACATGATAACAGAAAACAAAAATCACCCATTAACTGATCTATCATCTGATGGCAAAAACTCCCAATAACAGCCTAAGACCTGACTAAATCCATTCAGCACCTTGATTTCTCATTCCACTGTGTCCAGTTGGAGGTACCCTTTTGATTCTTTTACAGGCAGCACTCATCATTGTCAAGGTCATTTTGGAAAGTGAGACCATTTATTGGTAGGTTAAATTTTCATGAAAATAGCAGAATGTCCTTCAAGAACCTAGACACTCAATTTTGACCAAGACTGGAAGACAGGAAATTGATTTGAAATCAAAGGCCATGACCTCTCCAGGGGAATAAGTATCCAGGATAATGACACTCTCCCTCAAACGCTCAGTTTGTCCCCCTGGCATCCAGGCAGATTCTGGACACGAAACATGTAGAAGAAAGAACTTCCTCCTGGACACAAAGTTCAATCCCACTCTTCAGATCTATTTTCCCCAACACACTTCCCCAGATACAACATCTTGCTTACCTTCCTTGATCCCGATTATTCACCAGGTCCCCTAAGGTAACTGAACCCCTTTTATTTTCTGTTTGTTCAGTCATTGTTTCCCTTTGAGTAAAAAGTTTCCTCTATCTGAAATAAGACATCAAAATCACTAACAATTCCAGTGTTCTAATCTATGAGCAGTATTATGAAGTTCCTCAAAACTTCTCTTAATTGGTGGTGCTAAAAAAAGAAATTTCAGATGATCTGATCATTGAGACACAAATCATAACTTTCTAGCTTCCATCTCCGAACTCAGTCACAAAAGCTTTGACTATCATTTTTGAACACGAGTCAGTTTCATTTTCCTTCCCTAATTAAAATGCTACCTCACTTCACAGCATGCGGTAAAAACAATCACTAATGTTTCAGACACTTGATCAACATAGGGAAATACACTTGAAAATTAGAGCAAATATTTTTCACTTTGAGCATTTGAGTGGCAGGACTAGGAATTTTCCTTTCTCTAATAGAAGAAAGATAATTCCTAGCTAAAGCTGACCTAAGTTGAAGCTCCCCACAGAGAGCTGTGAGCTTCTTTTGCTAGGTGTAGGTTGTACACAGTATTTTATTATCCCTAATTCATCTTGATTTATAAAGGTGCAACAGGAAAGGAATGCCCAGAATTGGAAAGATATGCAAATTAAGTAATTGCAAAAGAGCTTTAGACAATTTTTAGTCTCTACCTTGTCTTCTTTGTTATGAATTTTAGCACAATGGCCTTCTCCCTTAAAATTTTACTTAAGAAATGGAGTTTGCACATTTGTGCTCCTCCTTAGGAAGGTATTCTGGAATCAGGAAACCGAATGCTAATGCAGAAGTTGCTATGGTAAGCAATCTTTTCTATTGAGCAGGAGGATAAATAGTTACATGAATTCCTAAGTCAATAGCTGAGGCAACTGAACAGGATACAACTAGGTATTTTAGCACCTAAATATAGGTTTGAGCCAGAAGATAAAGTTTCACTGTAAAATTCTAATATAATTATAGATGCTTCGATAAACTTTGTGTTCACCTTTTGAAGCTGATTGTTGATATTTTTTCGAAGTTTTTGCATAACCCTGTAATGATTGTTTAAAAAAATTCTTTCAGCAAAATAAAGGCAGGTGAAGAAAAACAGAGTGTTGATTTCATAGCTGGGAAAAGGAGCTTTCAGATTTAGACCCTAATTAGTGAATGCTTCATGTGCCAGAAGTATATAATGAACGTTAAATAATAACAGTAAAGCAGGTATGCGCTTTTGAAAAAAGAACATGATCTTTTTTTTCAGAAATGCATGATCTAAAAAAGAGCTTTACTTCATTTCTTGAGAAGCATAGGCATCTATGTCATGTCCCTCTGTCCTAATCTGGGTGCAAAAGGAGTTTTATCCTCATGGACTGCATCCATGGGTGCTTACCCCTCCCTGCCTTTTGGTGGATACAGCCAATGGGAGATACGACTGGGGGTTCAGGGCTGGGGAGGCAGAGGCTGCCTCCCTCTGGCCAGGCTGCGACATGTTCCCTGAGATTCTCCACCTGCCGCTACAGCCTCTGGTTCTGGTTGTTTTCCTCCCCTCTTCCCTTTCACCCCAGATTGACAAAGAGCCTCTCACGCTTGCTCACCCCATGGCCTCCACAACCCATTCCTTGTTCCTATTCGCCCTGCTAAAAACTTTGCAAACATATTCCTTTAACGCACCTCAATTTTCCACTGAGATGTTCATCTGATTCTTTCTGGGTCCATAATTACAACTCTAGAGAGTCCATTTTCCATTAAGATGAAATGATATATGGAAAAGTGTAACTATTTACTTAAACACATATTTTAAGCGTTTATTGTACTATATATTTGTGCCAGTGGGCTGTTTTAATACTAAATTTGCCAGCTCTCTGTTAATATAAGATTAAAAACATTCATGTTCTTCCATTCCTATGAATAGCTTTGCTTCATAATGTACATTATATTCATATCCTGTTTCCTATATATTTTCCATATTTCCTTTGCACAAGTCTATGAAGGAAAGTTTCTAAGTGTATTTTATACTCAGCTAAGGACAAAAATGTACACTGGAAAAAACATAAAATCTCAGTCTGCTATTAACTAAGGTGCTGTGGTGAAGTTTCCTCCGGGCAGTTGGTCTTTCACTTCCCTGGGTTACTACTAATAGCTTTGCCTTTGGGGGTATCCCCAACTCAATTTGTTCTGAGTAATCTGGAAGGCTCTTGGCTAAAGATAGTGGTAATTGCCAGTTGTGCCTGATAAGTGAACTGAGCAAAAATCAAGTGTTTTATCCCATTCAACTCAGGTCTTACTTTATCTTGGAGCCATAAAGAATGGTGAGGCGCCAGGTGAGGTGGCGCACGTCTGCAGTCCCGGCACTCTGAATGGATGAGGAGGGAAGATTTCAAGTTTAAATTCAGCCTGAGTAACTTAGTGAATTAGCAAAACCCTGTCTCAAAATTAAAAAAGGGTTGGGGATATAGCTCAGTGTGACGGTCCTGGGTTTAATCCACAGTATCACATACACACTCGTGCGTGTGTACGCACACAAAGATTATGGGTGGCTTTTAGATACAAGTAGCAACATCTTTTGCTGTCTCTTTTTGCCTGTTATCACTGAAGATTCTCTTGTCCTTCAAAATGTAAAATCCCAATACTTTGCCTCCCCACAGAGAGGCAGGCATGCACCCATCAGGACCAAAGCAATGCCATTTGTGCTCTGCTGGAACACCCATCTTATTGGCATACACCCTTCAACAATACCTGGCCTTCTCTCACAATCCTTGGGTGCTTAAGAGTAAAGCAAGTTTTCAGAGCTTCATGCATTCCTAGAAGAATATTGAGGAATGAGATATTCAGATGCTTTCCCTCTGACACAGTTGGTGGAAGGGACCCCTTCTCTCACCAACCCCCAAGTGATATGTTGCATATCCAGATCCAGGGTGAAGAAGCTGGAGCAGTTTTCAAAATGGCCTAATTTCCACCAGTGAATAGCTTAGTCTCAGAGAGAGATGGGGTTAATAAATTTTAAATGAAAAATCACAAGGTTATAAGTGAGATGCAGTCACATACACCTATGACTAAATCCATGCCATCCTCTGATCAAATTTAAAAATAAACTCTTTAACTAGAAGCAGAAAGTATCAGAAATCCTGTGACCTAATGATTCCACTCATAAGTGCTTACCCACCAGAAATGGACACGAGTTTAGCAAAAGGTACATTGCAGAAGGTTCACAGAATTATTTCTAATAGCTAAAAGCTACAAGGTTGCTGACTGATCAGATCAGTATTGATTATATAAATACCTAAATACTACACAGTATGAAAACTAATCGTCTACAACTATATGAAAATATATAGATGCATGTCAAGTACTGTTTAGTGAAAGAAGCAATAGGTAAGCACATACTCTATGACTCAATTTACTGAAAGGATAGAAACAAGCGAAGCTACTAGGTTAACTGAAGCCTGGAGAATGGATATCTTTCAGCGTACAAAGGAGGCAAAGGAGGCTCAGAAGGGACTTCCCCTGCACTGTTAATATTCCATTTCCTGATAGGGGTAAGTTCATAGTCCAGAGTATTTTCACAAAGTTAGCATGTCTTACAGAAAGAAATGGTGGTTAGGTGAAAAACCGATTTAACACAGTATCACCAATCTATGGCCCAGGAGCCTTTAATCTTCTCTTAGAACAGGGACAGAGATGGATTAATGGGTATCTATCCAGCCAGCTGTCTGAGGTATCATTTTATAAGAAATTCTAAGGCCCGCCTGGGATAGAAGATATAGAAAATTGTGCTTGACAGATTTTTTTTCCAGAGATGGCACTGCATATTTTAAATGGTCTTTTCACAATCAGCTAAATTTGCTAGAATGCCCTAGGAGACAATTGCAAAGACTTTGGACACATATTATTCAGGGATAGTGGTTGGTAAGATGCAATGGCCATGAATCATTAGTAAGCTCTCTGGAAGCTTGGTTAACCATTCAGGAACTACTTTTTCTCCTCTCCTTTGCTCTGTGGACAGAGGATGTATGCGAGCATTGGTGCTGAGTGCAGCCACACACTCCGCTTTGGCTAACAGAATGCTAGCAGACCTACTAAATCATAACACGCATTTATAAAGAGAACATGAATTGATTGTCTAATGATGCGAACAACAACAAGAGGAAGAGCCATTAATACAAAAAAAAGCTATTATTATCTCAGTTTCATAGGTTGAGACTCCAGATCCTTCATCTTTAACAAGCTCCCAGGAGTTACTGATGAGACCAGGTGGATACGAGGAGCTGTATCATCACATCCTCATCTTTAGCACACAAAGCATCACGCCGTCCTGTAAAGTTGTTGGGGAACCAAGTCAAATGCTGTGTCTAAGCTGCTGAATATGATGCTCAATGAACTGTCCTGTCTTTTATTACTTCCTACTCTATCTCAGGCCATAAAAGAAGAAAGTATGCACGTGTGGTGATGTTTCATATTAAAAAATTTATGATATGGAAGGAGAGGATTTGAGTTCATGACCACCCCTGCCATTTGCTAGCTGTGCAAACTTAATAAGTCATTTAAACTCTGTGAGTCCCACCATTCTCATCTGGGGAGAAGACAATGACATCTACCTGAGATGATACATATTAAATAAGGTCTGTTCCTGGGCCAGGATGAGTTCTTGAAATCTGTTGGTTAACTCCAATGATGGCGCAGCATCAAGTGTTTCTAAGATTCTGTGACACCCAAAAGCACTGAACAGTGGTCTGGAGAGGACTTTACCCTGTAGATGTTCACTGAGTAAATACTGTAGGTACCACCCAGCAGGATGGTGTTAAATTGCTAAAACTGCCAGAGCAGTTAAAGCAGTCACAGTGAAATTTTTAGGGACCAAATGCCCAAACCCAAGAGCCACTTATGTATCACCAAGTGTCTACACTGCCTTTAAACCTGAATAGTGAGGTTTTAGTTTAGAAAAAACAACTGTTATCCAGTGCTCTGCTGCAGGGGTGACTCGGCTCTCGTGCTGACAGAGAGGGCTCTGTGTGCCCGCTGCAGCACGCGTGCCCTAGACTTGTCACCACTGAGTAAGACAATAGGATTACTAAAAAACATAACCCTGGTGGTGCCATCTTCCTGCCAAAACTCTCCAGCATCATCTCATCATACTTAGAATAAGATGCCCTACATGATCTGGGCACTGAGTAATCCTTGACATGCACACTGCTCCCGGGCCATTCTCCACTCTGCTCACTCCATCCAGCCTCCTCACTTTCTCTCAGAAACAAACACATTTCTGCTCCAGGGCCTTTGCCCATGATATTTCTTATTATTACTACTTTTAACCCTGACATATCATCTGTGTAGCTCACCTTCCTTCCTCCCTGCTCCCATTCTTCTTTTTGCCTTCCTTTTCTTTTTCCTTCTCCCCTCCCACTTCTCCTTCTCTTTGTTCCTCTTCATTTTTGCTGTGGTGCAGAGAATTGCAGCCAGAGCCTTCACACTGAGCTACATCCCCCAGCACTTGTTTATTTCGAAGCAAGGTATTGGTAAGTCCTTATGTTGCCAAGGCTGGACTCAGACACGATACCATTCTGCCTTGGACTCCACAACGCTGAGACTTCAAGCATGCAAGGCAGGCTTCATGACTTTATTTTGCCTTAGCTGTTCTCATCTCATCAGGAAGATTTACCTGAGCTCTGATTTTGACTATCATTCTCACCCCACCACAACACTTCTGTCCTCTGATCCTACTTCTGTCTTCTACATGGCATTTATATTAAGCACATTTTGTTGTCTGCTTATTTCCTGATTTCATCATGAAAATTGAAGACTGATGATTAAAGGACTTCACCCATTTAATTCATTGATGCATCCTCCATGGACATACGGTAGTTGTTTCTTGATGTCATTGGTTGGATAGATGAGCAGTGCTATGCCATGAAATCCTATCTGATTTGTAGGTAAGTGTGTGTAGTCACATTGGCCGTGCTGGTCATCAACATGAAGGTTTCACTGGAAGACATCATTGATGTGTTTACGGCCACTCTTGCATCCAGTATTTACTAGCCAACATCCACCTGCTAGACACTCATCTTAGGATACATCAGGGATTGTTCCAGGCTGGGATCCTTGAGAAGTAAACACTGAGGTGGAGGTTAGTGGGGCAGAGAGTTTCGGGAAGTGTTCTTGGGATGTACACCCGAGAAGGTGTAGGAAACAGGTCTGGGAAGAGGGAGCTGAGCCGTACACAGATGCAGGAAAGGTCTCAGCCCACCCACATGGAGCTGTGAAATGCAGATGCCTCTCAGGGTTGTTCAGAAACCGGCTTTTGCACCTTTGCCCCCACTAGTCCCTGGACGTGGATGTCCCTGAGGAAGGGCAGCAAAGGATGAGTCCCAGAAACTTCACGAAGCTGTCAGGGAAAAAAATGAACAGAGAGCTGGTCTTTAAAGAACTTAGATGCTGTTGTGGGGGAAAACAGCCTGTGAGCAACAAACATGGTACCTAAATGCTACAGCTTATTAGAAAGTGATAACTGCCCATGAGAAGGCTGTACACACTGGAGCACAACGAAGCGAAACTGAGTACCAGCACAGGGGCAGAATTAAAAAGGGAGTGGGTGGGCTTCATTGAGCAGGTGCAGTTTCCTCAAAAACATAAAGGAGGTGAGAAAAGTAGCCCAGCAGAAATGGACCTGAGAGGTAAGAATTTTCAGTCAAAAAGAACAGCTTTTGCAAAAGTCCTGGAGTAGGAAGAGGCTTGGTTTATATACAGCACCCAATTCATAAAATCCTTGACAAAGAGAAGAAAGTAAGGGTCGGCAAAAAGGCTAGCAAAAAAGGAAGGAATGGTGAGCTGGAATGGTGGTATCTATCTGTAATCTCAGCATTCTGGGATGCCATGGCAGAAGCATTCCAAGTCTGACTGCAGCTTGAAAACTTTTGTGACCCTATCTCAAATAAAAGGTACAAAAGGATGTAGCTCAACACAAAGGTGCTGGGTTCAGTCCCCAGGAAGTAAAGTCAAAGAATAAAGAAAGAAAGGAAGGAAGAAGAAAAAACAGAAAGAAAACAGAAGGAAGGAAGGAGGGAGGAAAGAAGGGAGGAAGAAAGGAAGGAAAGATAGCAAGGAAAGAAAGGAAGATGAAAGAAAGAAAGAAAGAAAGAAAGAAAGAAAGAAAGAAAGAAGAAAGAAAGAAAAAGAAAAGAAGAGAGAAAGAAGGATAAAATTGTGACCCATGAGCTATAGATTCCCTACAAGAAAAAAGAAGAAAATATTTCATTTTTGTTTACATTTTCCCTCCATGAAATTTTAGAAGCAGTTTATCTAATTCAAGCTACTATTGGGATGCTCTGGGGAATCACAGTGGAGCTGATTTGGTCTTTGTCTTTTCTATCTAAAGGGAGAGTAAGTGCTTTTAAAACAAACAAACATGACTGCTCTTTTGGCTGACATCTGTCTGCCTTTGGCCCATCCTTTTTCTTTTCTTTCTTTCTTTTTTTCCTGGCCCCTTTAAACGTTCTTTAAGAGTCATCACGCAGAAAGCGAAGGCATCTTACTTGGGAGCAGGAGTGGTCCAGAGCAATGGCCTGTGTCCTACTGTTTTGAGCACAACCGATACAGTTATTCTTAACGGCTGTATTCACACTTTGTTCACAGGATGCCTGAGTAAGTGTGGCTTTGCCCGGCTTTATCTTTGCAATTTGAGAAGTGCTGCCAAGCTGGAATTTGTGGCTGAGCTGAGCAACCATGTGTGTATCTGGCAAAAAACCCAAGTTGGAAGTAATTCTTTCTCAGATTCGGGAATGAAGCACAGCCAGCCTCTGAGGCAAGGACCTTTCTTGTGTGACTAAGAGCTGCGAGTGCCCTCATGAGAAAAGTGGGTGCTTTCTCCACGGAGAGCTTCGCGGAGGACAATGATAGATAAATGCGGAGACTGCTTCCTGCAGCTAACCTTGGAACAAGGGATGGGGTCTGAATGGGGTGCACTTACAACCTGTTTACTGGGAATCTGGGTGTACATTTAGGCAGGTTTTTTCAAGAATTTTAGAGAAAAGCCTCCTGAGTCTGCTCAGTTTTTAAAATGGATGTTCTGTGGTACTTGGGGGAGGGGGCTGCTGTTTGGAAGCGAGCAGGAAAAATACAGGGGTTTCATGAGCAACAGACCCTGTAGAGTCATCACCCCCTTGCTTGTAGAGAGGATCACATTTTAGCAGAGCCTGGAGGCTAAACTGCTTCCTATATGTTGTTTGGCATCGCTCTTGCCTTACTGTTCTGCATTCTTTCAGCCTCTGGCTGCTACTTTTATTATTTTTTAAAGAGGCATCCTCGATATGATTGCTTTACAGATTTGTTACACAGGGAGGGAATCAACAGTTTTAAGGTATGCATTGTAGTTCAGCTTAATTAAGTATATATTCCTCAAAGATAATATCACAGGTCAAGGTCAATGAATCCCGGGTCCCTAGGGCCCAGTTTGGACCTTGGTTTAACTGAACTCAGAAAGTCTGTGAGGCCTCGCTATTAATTTAATTACATCACTTAGGACTGAAAGGAAAAACACAAAACTAGAACATGCCCGTAATCTCAACACCCAACCATTTATAATGCTGCTTTGAATCTGGACTCCATTCTTATTCTTAGACCTTGCAAAGAGATCCTGATGCTCGTAATGACTGAGGAGACAGGACATGGCAAAGCTGGCGGGGGAAATGAGCAGGACCTGCCAATTACAAGATCCCAGGGTGCTGCCAGGACCCCGTGGGTGCCCCGTCTTGTGAACTCTCGAGAGATGTGAAGGCAGAAGAGGAGAAGAGTGGCCATCACAGTGCGTGTTTGCACACAAAACCCTGCCGCGTTTCTTAGGCGCGACCTGTACTCTATTTTTGCTTTTATCCTCTCTCTTCGTTGAACACAAGTCTTTCTGCAGACCTAGTTTCTCCCATACCCCTTTTCCCTGCACCTCTCAAATAAACTTTCTGGCACCATCATTGTACTTTTGAGTGGGGAGCCATTTCTAAAGAAACTACCCTGTAATGATAGAAGCTGCTCTCTGTGCTCTACGGCCTGTGCCTCGCCTGCTTGCTTCATTTAAAATGAATCCGACAATATATGACATTTTTGTATCTGGCTTGACACACTACTCAGCAGAATATTTTCAAAGTTCGTTCAAGTTGCAGTCTGAAACCATCAAACTTGTCACCACAGTTTGGAGCTTGGTATAGTCCCACCACCAATGTATGTGGATTCCCAAATCCCCACAATCTTACAGATGCTTGCTATTTTCTGCTCAGTTATTATGATTGATGTTTTAATGAGTATTAACTGTTATTCCACGATTTTCATGTGTGATTCCTTAATGACTAATTAATGTGAACAACTTTTCATGTCTTGTGGCCATTTGTGTATCTTTTGTGGCAAAAGGTATATTCAAGATCATTGTGCTTTTAAAAACTAATGTTTTTTTTGTGGTTGTGTTATAAAAGTTTTCTAAATGACATGAATACTAAACTATACCAGCTATATAATATGAAAACCTTTTTATTCTGTGAATTTTCTTCTTATTGTGTTGATAATGTTAAAGACACAGAAGTTTCAATTTTTAAGAAGTCCAATTTACTTATTTGTTCTCTTTTGTTGTTGACACTTTGCATGTTTCTAGGATTTTGTCCATTTCATATGTTACTTAATTTGTTGGTTATACACTCCTTCATAATATTGAGTTATAATCTTTTTCAGTCCTGTATGTTAGTAGTAATGCCTCCAACTTTACACCTGATTTTAGTAATTGGAATCTTCTTTCATTTTTTATCAAATGAGTGTTGCCTAAAGTTTGTGACTTTTGTCGATCTTTACAAAAAGACAACTTTTAGTGATATTTATCCTTTTATATATGAGTTCTCTAGTTTATTCATTTTAGCTATACTCTTTTTACCTTTCTGTTGCTTTACATTTAATTAGATGTGTCTTTGTTCTAAAGTGAGTCTCTTTTAAGCAGCATCACTGGAATGATTTTTAATAGAATCTATTCTGCCAATTTTTGACTTTTAACTCACTAATTTAATCTATTCAACAGCAAGAACTATCAGACTCAACTGTTTTGAAACTCTGGAGTCAAGTTGAATACCTGCAGTGCCCAAAGGAGTGCTTGGTGGAACAGCTGGTAAATTTAAGTAAGTTTCAGTGTTTTGCATAGCGGCTACCATCATCAATCTCCCAGCCCTCTAGCACACAACGGCATGGGTCAGTGACTTCTGTTTCTTGTGCAGGTTTTGGGTTTCAGGATGGGAAATGAGAAACTTGATATTTAAAAGCTGGGATTGTGCGTTTTGATCTGTTTGGTGGGCTACTGAGAGATGCCAAAAAAACTGCTCATTATTTCAAACCCATTGGGCCAAAAAGTAGCTTGCCAGACAGCTTTTACAGAAGGAACTGAAAGAGACTCCTGCTCAAGAGAATTCAGTCAGACGATTTGTTACTACTGTGGTCAGTCAGACACATGACAAAGCTTTCTTGAATGTCTGAATGGAATGTTGAGAGAGAGAGTGAGAGAGAGAGAGAGAGAGGAAAAAGCATATGCCTGTCAGATTTTAGAGTTTCAAAATAGTTGAGTCTCGTAATTTGTGCCAGCTCAACTGATGTTTTGGTAGAGAGAATGACCCCTGGAGTTTTCATAGATAGATTGACTCTTTACATACATGGTTGAATGACTTGGCTAAATTTAGAAAAAATTACCTTATTTCCAAGATCATATTATCTAACCATACAAGACATAGTTATCCCTTTATTCAGGTCTTCAACCAACTTTATACAGTTTGCATTTTTATACAATGCTTATAAAATTAGCTTGATACTTGTTCTTTACTATTTTGTATTTGTGAAATATTAATATTAGCATTTACAACATTACTACTGTGACTGCATTCGTTTTCTTTATTATGACACTTAAACTGTTATTACTGTATAAGAAAACTACATTTGATTATTTATTTTGTGATTAATGGCACTGATGAATTCTCTCACTAATTCTAATTGTTATTGCTTTTCTTAAAGCTTCTCAAATGTATAATCACATAATTAACAAATAACAATAATTTTCTTCATATTTCTACTATTTATATTTTTTATATTTTTGGAACAATTATAAACAATGGTGATGATTGCAATTTTCCTTCTTTTGTTCCTAGTTTAAGTGGAAAAGTGCCCAGCATTTTAATATTAATTTTGATGCTGTCTACTATTGTATGCTATAAAAAACCTATACATTGGTATAGCATACATTTCACCTATATGGAAACTACATTTTTATAAACATTATTTAAATACTACATTATTAAAACTATTGTATACCTTAGATATATTTTGATTTTTATCATCTGCGTTTTGAAATATACTGAAATAATTTTAATTTTCTAGTTTTTTCTTCAATTTTATTAGAAAATAAATATGCTACATTTTTGAAAATTTAACCTTTTTGCACTTTTTGCATTAATCTCACTTGATTGCTGTCATTAATATTTTCTATATTTTGCACTTTACTTGGTTATAATTTCTCCATCTGCAATTTCATCATGATACTATGGAAATAATAACAATATTCTTACCCTAGTAGAAAACTTTTCTTCTTTTTATTTTAAAATCTTGTACATAGGCTCACTTCAGCAGTGCATATACTAAAATTTTATACAATTTTAAATATTTACTTATTTATTTATATTGACCTTTGAAGGCATTAATAATTACACCATACAGTGTTTTCCTTTGTGGTAGGTGTTTAACTCCTGCATTTTTCATATGATTACTGTATTATTTAAAGTTTGAAGTTAAATAAAGTTTAAATTACTGAAGTTTGAACTTAATTTAAATTTTCTCAGAAAATCATCCATTTCATTTAAGTTTATAAATTATTAGATAAAGTTATACAAATAGTCTGATAATTCTATAAATTTCCTCCTTGGGTATGATTCATTTGGAACTGTATTTTGTGTCTACATATATGTAAATATGTGCAAATATCATCAATATAATTGTACTAGACATTTCTCTGTCACTGTGACAAATTAACCAACATCTAAGTCTTACAGGAGGGCTTAATTTTGACTCACGGTTTTAGTTTATGGTTAGCTGGTTCCAAGGTAGAAGCAGGATGATAGAAGGGCATGGTGGAGAAAAAAGGGCTCAATCCATGGTAGTCAGGAAGCAATGAAAGAAGGTAGATGCCAAGAATAAGAATATAGTCTTCCAAGACACAACCCCAGTGACCTACCCCTTCTAAACAGGCCCCACCTCCGAATTTGAGACTGTCAGGGAACATTTTAGGTCTAAACTATAATATTTGCTCCTGATGCCCCCCAAAATTTGTCCCCTTTTCATTATAATGTATGTATTTAGTCCATTTATAAGAGCTGTTGAGGTCTTACCAATTGCAGCATTCCTGAAAAGTCCAAGTTCAAAATCTGTGAGACTGAAGGCAAACTCTTAGCTGCAGGTCTCTGTAAAAATTTTAGAAAATGTTAATCAGTTCCAACATACAGTAGCATGGGACAAATATTTTCATTCCAAAAGGGATGAATAGGGGAATAAAAAGATATCAGACTAAAAGCAAGACTGAAAATCACCAGGGCAATGTTAGGCTACAGGTAACTTCATTTCTAACACCTGGGTCAAGCTGTGGTGAGATGTGAGCTCCAAGGGGTTTGGGTGGCCTTACCCTCTGACCTTCCTGGTTGCAACTCACATGGCTCCTATCACCGCTTGTGGTTTTCCATAGTAGATGTTCCACACTGGTAAAATGAAGATATATTTTCTAACAGAGTATGACAAAGATGACCTCTAGCATAACTGCCAGCAGAGCCCTTATTCCCAGCTGAAACCTCCTGAACCTGTTCTTTATTGCCTGCATTCCTTTTAGCATTTTTTTCTTCTGAGCTCTGGCCACAGTCACTCACCAAGCCTCACAACATTCTAGGACTTTCTCCATCTTTCCAGCTCTTCCTGTGAACCATTTCCAAGGACATCTGAACCACATGGTCAGATCACAGTATGACAACCTCACTTTCTCTGGTACAAAACATGTCTTAGACACCTTTTATTACTGGGACAAAATATATGACATCCACAAATTTTAAAGGAGGAAAGATTTATTTTGGTTCATGAGTACAGCCAGTGGTTGTCTGATGCCAAAGCATTAACAGGATGCTAGGGAGGACTGGAGGAGAAAAACATCCTCAACCCATGGCAGCCAGGAAGTAGAGAGGAAAAGGAGGAGTCAAAGACTAAAATACGCCCAAGTCACACCAGTGGTACCTCAACCCTCTGACCAGACTTCACCTCAGAATGTGAGATTTTGGAGAGACATTTCCAGTCATCTAAACTATAGCATTAATGTGCATTTTTGTATCTTATATAGGTATGAGTTAGTACTATATTTTCATTCACCTTTCATAAAATACTTTTGACTATAATTTGCTTTCAAAATATATGTGTAAGGTTTGGTCAAGAAACAGTGAATATTTAAACAAACAATTAAAAAATACTAGAGCAGAAGATGCATTTCCATTAATTGCCCTCATGATACTCCCCTCACTTTAAACACACTTATCCTACTGTTCTCATAACTTTATGAATCTGTTCTGGAAGTTGTATTTCCTTAGTGTCTTTTTTGTGGTTGTCTCAATTCAAAACATTTACAGCAATTTCTTTCAAACAAAAACATTAGTGTGTATCCTCAGCCCCCTCACTCAGGGAATCTTGCACAGTGTGACTTCTAGCTCTACCCCAAATCAAAATACCCAGGAAAGCTAAAGCTTTGAATCACTTCAGGACATCAAGGCAGCCTGGACAGTGCAACTAAAGACACACTTAGGACTTCCATAAGTGCTTCCAAAAGTGGCAAGAAAAACGAAAGTAAAAGAAAGTTTTTTGAGAGAAATTAGTGGCAATGTAACTTTTAATATAATAAACATTTTAAAAATTAAATATTCATCATATTTTTGAGTACACCTCCTCGTATTACTATTTTTAAAGCTATTTAAAAATACATGATGAGTTCTCAGACATGTTATCAAAGCATGACTTATTTTGAAAAATCAGTAGGTTGATACTTACCAAATTCAAAAATTTTGCTTCAAAAATTACCCTGATAGGAAGGTAAAATCAAGACTTCCACTAGAAGAAATTATTTACAAGTCACATATGTGACAAAGGATTTGGTTTTAGAGTATAATAAGAATCTTATAAACACAACAACATGAAAAGGAATAATCAAATTAAAAAATGGGCAAAAATGCAAAAATTTCACTAATGAGGTCACAAGAATGACAAGACATATAAAAGATGTCCACCAGCAATAGTCATTAGGAAAAGTTCTGATAGAACACAAACACATACTTATTAGGATGACTACAATTGAAAAAGAATACTGTAATCACCAGTACTCACAGGGACATAGAATACTTGGTTTCTCATGCATTGTTAGTAAAATGGTACAGCTAAATGGCATATTAAAATGAAATGATACGGCCACTCTGGCAAAAAGTTTTGATAGATTCTTGTGAATTTAAAATAAATAAAATTAACATTTGACCCAACAATTATTTTATTTCAATGGGTATCTATCATGGAGCCACTGAGCCAAACTCCTGGCCCTGATTTTTCGAGGCAGGGTCCCAGTATGTAGTTCAGACCTGCCTTCAAGCCAGCCTTGAACTCACAATGCTCCTCCTACCTCAGCCTCCTGAGTGCTAGGATTAAAGGTGTGTGCCACCACGCTCAGCTAAAAAATCAAATTGTAAACTTTTTTTTTTTTTGTTACCAGGAATCGAACTCAAAACCTTGCACCTGCCAGGCAGGAGCTTAGGCTACTGAGCTAAATCCCCGGCATATCATATTTTCTTGATGCCAGATGTCACCATTGGGGGAAACTGAAAGAGGAGTACATGAGAACCTCCCTGTAAGGTTGTGAAACTTCTCCTAAATCTATAATTATTTGAAACTAAAAGATATAAAGATACTGATCTCATAATCCTGTGGTGGATAATGCTGACTTAAGAACACGCTTGGTGAAGCTCCTGCAGGTGAAGAGCTTAGGAATTATCATTTTCCTTTCTTCAACAAGAACGAGCTGGTTAAACTGAGAATCAATGGCTTTTCTTGGACCAGTCAGAGAAATGAGGCAGCCTCTACCTTGAAATCTGGAGAAGCGGGCACAGTCAGAGAGCGACTGCTGAGATTTGCTTAGCTGGAACAAAGCCACCAGAGGCCAACCAGGTAGAAGCTGAGAAATGTTCGCTTTCATGAGCGAAGGCTGGGGATAAAGAAGTGTAAGAGTGAGACACTGTTGGGAACCACAGCATTAAAAGGTTCCTGCTTTGAAAGTTTTGCTTGTAGGGACCCCAGGAGTTTTACACAGTGATGATTTAGGACAGATCATTCCATGGTGGGAAGGAGAACAACAATAATTTTGAAACACTCCTAGAAACTTCTCCACAATGAAGACTGCCATAGCCTCTTCCTACCTGGAGGAAGAACATTCCTCCCATCTCCCTTTTCCCATCTCCCTGATTTATCCTAGGAGAAAAGGGAACAGAGGCAACAGGGGACAAGGCTTCAAGAAAAACACCTGAGGAGACCCAGTCAGTTTATTTCCATTGGCTCATGTTTTACCAATGTTTTACCAATGATCACTTCAGAGTGCTGTTTATTTGCTTGCACATACTGAGATAAATTGTCCTGAACACCTCATTCCATTTTCCCTTCTTTTGTTCCCTTAACCTTTTAACTAAGGCTCACGGGCTTGGTGTTGCTAATTTTTATTTATTTATTTATTTTTGCTAATTTTTATTCTGTAGTGAGTTTTTAACTGTCTAAGTGGGTTGATGTTTAGGCTTGATTTGCTGCAGTTGCTATAGAAAAATATTTGTTTTGCTTTTGTTCATTCTGATTTTATTAAAATTCATATATTGAAATCATGCTATCAGGATGGAAGTGGCCTGTCTCACAGTCTTCGGATTTTTAATCAAAGAAAGCCACGTTGGTATCAGATCATTGGTGTTAAAGGTTTTGGATTTTGTGGGTCACTATATGTATTTTTTTTTCTCATTTCTACTAAGACTTTCTTCTTCCAAAGCCATACTTGGCCCATAGAACACCCTGTCTTCTAAATAGCCAAAAAAAAAAAAAAAAAGGTCTGATGAAAGTTAGCAGTGTTCTGGTTTATATTTTGCCCAAGATTCAGGCATGTGACTCTACAGGAGAGATACATCTATGTTCTTCTGGCTTATCAATGTATCCCATTTGTGTGTGTGTGTGTGTGTGTGTGCATTGTGTGTTGTGTGTTGTGTGTTGGGTGTATCTTCCAATTTTCCTACTGAGAATTCTGACCATTCCACAGTTTTCTAGAGGAGTAGCATTAGTTAAGAATGGAAAATTATTCCAACTCTTGTACTCCTCTAACCTCTCACAGAGCTTCCAAGTGCAGCAGTAAACTGTACTTCTTCCTTCTCTTGATGTTGGCCTTGCCGATGGGATTTGCTTTGGCTGTGGAACACAATCTCGTACGGCTTGAGAAGAGGCTTTCAAAGTGCTGGTGTAGTTGTTCTTTTCCAGTTTTCCCATCTGCTAAGAGAAGCACAGGTTCTGGGTACCTCTTCTGCTTCAGCCTGGATTATAGAATGACTGGAAGGAGGAGTAGACACACGTGTGATCCCAGACACCTACAGGCCCATGAGCAACAAACAATTTTTGTTTTTGTGTGTAATTGAGATTTTGGAGTTGCCTATTATGCAGAATTTTACAGTAGCAAGATGACTAGTAAGGAAAGTTATCTTCTTTAAACATATTTGAATTACTGTTTTATTTATGACATGTGAAGTTATTTGCAACACAACATTGAAACCCTTAATCCCTGCCTCCTCTCCTGGTCAGATGTACGTTGTAGCTCTCACTGTTTTTCTGGCTCTCCTCCACACCAGACAAACAAACAAACAAGCACAACTTTTTTTTGTCCCCTTTTCTGGTATCTATTTGTCACAGGACCTGGAATAGCACAGTCTCTTATCCATTCATTACTCTAGACTTATTGCATTTTTAGTGAACAGTTTATAGCATATACATTAATAGACAGAAGCTGTTTCATCAGACATATTTTTTCAATGGTAAAAAAATAATTCAGGAAATTTCCTTGCATGCTGTCTTGCATGGGTCTCTCCTTTTGCTCACTTGAGGCTCAAGCAGTGATATTTAGTGAGAAATCAACGCTATGTTTCTTTAATGCAAACTGGCATCATCATACGGAAAAAACCCAGCTTTAGGAAACTGAGCCTGTTTATAAGACCGTGTGTGAGAGTGCACACCACATGGTCCCGAAATAGGACAGGCGAGATGAGCTGACATTTTTGAAATTTCATTATGAAGTTTAAATACATTGAGATTCTGTGGCCCTGTGGCCCCTGAATTAGCTCATGAAGTGACTGGGTTAACAGTACACAATTTGATCTTTGCAATTATATGGCTTGGCTTTATTTCCCTAAGGTCTGAGGGATTTACAAGTTAGAAACAGATTTTAAGTAGAGCAAGTATGTATGCATTTGGAGTGTGTGTGTGTGTGTGTGTGTGTGTGTGTGTATGTGAGTGAGATGTAGGCTGGTTGTGTATCCCTGACTTTCATGGCAGTCTCTACAATGTGTGGCTCAATAATTGCGTCTTGTGCATTTAATTCTGAACACTGCACGCCACCTCACATGCACAGAGACGATGTAATCACAGTGTCCCTGAAGCATAAACACTTACAGAAAATGGTTGAGGGCTGAAGCCACTTTTCAGTTTGAGATTCACTGGGAGCTCTGTACCCACAGAAGCAGTTAGGATCGTTTTTAGTGATGTATTTCAAGGCAATCTGGCCCAGTGGAAGTGAGATGGAAGGAACACCCTACCTCCGAATAACCAAATGACCTCAAACATCCCTGAAATTCTCTGAGGGCGAGTGAACCCACACCATTCTGCATGCCAGCACTCAGGTACCTACACACTAGAAAACCCCCTGGATCAGAGGTCCTGGCTCCTTCTGCTCACTGTTCTCACAGGCGCATCTCGTCCACTGGAAGGCCTTTTCAGTCCAGCTGATAGCTGGTCATTCATTAATACTACTGCAAACAAAAAAAAAGTCTATTGAAAAATGGTTTACCTGTGGGGGGTTCTGCACTGAAAAAACATTAGTAGAGAAGATAGAAGATGTTTTGGAAAAGATAGTGTTTGGAGTTAAATGACTTATTAAAAGCAACAAACTCATTAAGGCAAGTCTTTGCACCGACATCAAAACCTTCAGCACTTGCTTTTCTCAACAAGAGGAACTGCCCTTTGGGTAGAATTCAATTTTGCATTCCTTGATTTGCAAATGGAAGGGCTTCAATTCTCATTTATTTTGTAATGTCTGGCATGTGAACCTTTATCTGGCTCAAGTAGTTCTGATGAAATGCAGGACAATGATACCTTGAAAGGTGGTGACAGTATATCCACTTGAAAAGTAATTGCTCCTGGCTTCACGCACAGTAACTTCAAGATGGAAAATACATTCAGAATAGCAAATGCCAAGAATGCTTCTAATCCAACTTGAATAGTTCCTTATCATTTTAGGGAAGCAGGTAGGATAAAAAAAAAAGGAGCCAAAACTGTTATTAATAGCATAAAAATTTAGTGTTTGCTAAGTATTCTATAGTCTCCTGTCTGTCTCAATCTTTCCCTTTCTTTCTCTCAACATCTAAAGTAACCATTATTCTTAATTTTGCTTTTATCATTCCTTGATGAGTTTATTTTTAGTTTCCCTCATGCATATAGTCCTAAATAACATATTGTTTTGTATTGAGTTTATTAAAACTGGAATAAATTTTAGCACTAGCTTTTGCACTGAATATAATTCTCATTTTTAAAGTCATCTATTTGTTCTAAGATTTTATTCATTTTCACTACTGCCTAGTATTTTATTTTGCAAATGTAATAAAATTCAGTGTGTTATTTGAGTCATAGCTCAGATGTGACATGTGTTGTAGATTTTTTTCTTCCAGTTTAAATTTTATTCTCATTTTTCCAATAGCATTCTTAATGATAAGAACTCATAATTTTAATTTAGTTGAAACTACCCATTTTTGTGTTCCTTCTGCAAGGTTCTAGGGATATTCTTTCTAGTATTTCAATGTTTCTTTTACATTTAAGTCTTCAACCCTTCAAAAATGTTTTGTGAAGAGTCTATTTTGTTAAGTGAATATAAATTAAAACTTTGTTTTCCTATGTTAATTTTTTATCATTCTATATCATTTCTTGTCTTCATTTTTGAATCATTTTAATACAATTATGCCAGACTTCTTTCATTAATATCTGCCTTATATATTTTCCTCATATCCTTAAATTCGAATGTTCTGTGCTCTGATGTTTTGGTTTTCTCTCTTATAGAAATATGTAGATGGATTTTCTTAAGAAAATCTGACCCTAATTTAAGAACTGGAAGTGTATTTTATTAGTAGGATAGATCTTAGTGCTCATGAGGTGCTGGTTCAATTTCCTGTACAAAGAAGAAAGACAGAAGGGGGATGCCAAAGAAGGAAAGAAAAAAGTAGGAAAGAGAAATGAACATGAAATAGTTAAATTTTAAAACTCTCATCTAGAATTTTTTTTATTCTAATTTTATAGAGATAATAGTACAGTACAGAGGGTGCTATCTTATGAAAATTACAGGTTGGATTCTGCCATACGATTGATCATTATAAAGGTAAATCAGGAGCTATAAAAGAAGTTCTTTTATCTCTATCCTGAGTCTTTCAGAACTCATGTGGACACAGTCAAAAAATACATAATCTCTTGTGTCATCTAAATTCTTGTGAATAAAACCTCCAAAGAAAGATATGGCTTTATCAAATCTTATGATACATTTAATAATGTCATATTGAGGACTTATCTGAGCAAAGTGAATACCTAATTACTAAACCATTTGACAATTTAGCAAGAAAAGTGCCCAGTTGTAACTGGAGAGGTGCACATACCCCTTTGCAGCCCCAAATGCACCTTGGGAATAATTCTCCTACTAGGAACAGTAGTGAAGCAACAGTGATAGTTTTGAAGCTCTAGACTACCAAAAAGGAAACAAAAGCTCCATGCTTGTTGGTCTTAACAGGCCTTTGGCCTTGGTTGTACTAATTGCATAGATGTCACCAGCTTTTGACTAATTTAAGATGGAGGCAGCTGGGCTGATGTCTTGGTTACTTTTTACTCATTGTCGAGACAAAATACCTGATGCCCAAAATTAGGGAAGGAGAGGTTTATTTCTTATGGTTTCTAGGGATTTCAGTCCATACTCAGTTGGCTTCAAGGCAGCATGGCGTGGTGGGGCTGCTGATCACGGCGGCTGCAACAGCAAGGCATGCTGGTGAGAGAGGGCGGAAGAGTGGAAGCGAGCAAGAGGAAGACCCGCCTCCTTTACACTGTATCTCAGTTCCACCCCTGGGTGGGTGCAGCACTCACATCACTAATCCTGGCACTAGACAACAAACCAATCACAAGCAAGCTCCAGACTCAGCCCCATCAAAAGTATATGAGGACTTGGGGGTACATATATCACCCAATACAGCTGACCAGACTGGACTCCACGTGTCTTATCTTCCAGCAGGGTAACCTAACTGCCTGCACATAGACAGTGGAAAGAACAAGAGAAGCAACCCCAACAGGCAAGCACATTTTAACCTTTCCTTGAATTACATGTGTTTACATGCTATATGCTGAAATAAATCCCATAATTGGGCTTAGAATCAGACAAGCCAGGCACTAGGATGCTACAGGGCAGAGAATGAGGGTAGACATAAGGGTGAAGTATTGAGATCATTGATCAAATCAATCTGCCACAGAGAACAAGTCACAGATAACTGAACAGTGAGAGAAACAAGCACAAAAATAAGCCTTAAAGCAGAGGCTGACAGGGAACTTCTGTCCTCAGGGAAAGGCAAGGTTGAGTTGAAGCAGCCCCCCTAGGAAGGACAGGTTTGCCCTTTAGCCTGGGTCCCTCACCAGTCTTTGCTTGCTTTTTGAAGAGCTAGAGCTTCTTATTGCCTAGAATCAGTTTTAACAAGGAGAAAGAAGCAACCCAGAAGAGCACAGTCCTTTGTCTCACATTGCATTCATGGCAGGAAGAAACCTGATAAAGTGATATTACCATAAAGGAATGTTATATTTCTTCTAAGGGATAGAAAGCAATTTGGGGAATAAGACAGGTCCCTTGTAACTGCTGTTAGGGAAGTGTTGATCCTTGATTTGCATAAGCTATGGCTATCTCCTCTGAATTTTATAAAAATTTCACATTAGTAAGTACAGAAACCCAGATGGGGGACCAGGGAACAGCTAGATTTTGGGAGCACAATAGCAAACTACTGAAGAGCTGTTTTCAAGATCATGAAACAAATAGATGATTTTCATTTTTGTATTTTGATATATTTTTTATATTGTCTTAGTGTGTGTGTGTGTGTGTGTGTGATAGTCACCCCACAATAGATAAATAATTCTAGTGTTCTTAGGTAACAATGTTATACTGATACATATTTTTGCATTCCCTGTTAAAAAACAGGGCAATAAATCTGAGGCAATTCAGACCTAATCCGTGTTGCCATGGCAGAATGAAAAGCTAGAATTTCTGCACATATTTTAAGCTGCCTCCTTCCTTAATACATTGTGTCATGTTCCTAGCAGTTCCCCCCATGGAAGATAGGCTTTCGGTGTGCATGTCGGCTTGGGGGAAATCATGCGCCTATGTATTAGCTGCTGACTCCGTTAATCCTGTTAGAGTTTAATTTCCCTTGATTGAATGTGGTGTTATCACCGGGTGCTGAGTGGCCCTTTCCTATCGGTACATATAAATCCTGTTAGTCCTTCCCAGACTCCAGATGTTCCAGAGTATTTGGAGGTCACATTGTTCTGAAGGAGTATTTACTCTCAGGTTTACTGGACAAAGAGAGTGAAAGCGAAACTTCGCTTGTGTCTGGCTGAGTTGTAAGACTCAGGCATCTGGATCAGTGGCCTGGGAGACACTTAGCAGCTCTCTGTCATTTCTGCATTGACTAATAAAGTTCAGACTTTATTTTTAAAAGAGCCTTAAGTTAAAATATAAAATGGGCTTCTTTGGTGAACCCGGTGCTTACCCATGCAAATCAATACCATGTACCATTCTTTCAATTTTACTAAACAAAGCATGTCCTTTTCATATGTGTGACCTGCATTCACCATTTGTCCCAGGAAACTCTTTGCAGCAATTATGAGGATTTGCAGTGAAGTCAGTTCCCCAAGATGCCAAATTCATCCAGATCCTTTGTACTCCACACTTCGTCTTTCTGCTCATCTGTTGGCTGTTTCCTGCTAATTATTTTTTTTCTCTGAGCACAGAAAAGCCAATTCTATTCACAACATCTTTTGCTACTTGTTAGCTTCTGCAATTAATTTTTTGCAAAAGTTTAAGAAGACACTATGGGATAAATTGGTAAATTTGTAGCATCTATAGATTTCAGACATTAATTAAAATATATCCACCCTAGGACTGACAATCAAGAGGTAAATTCATATAAGTAAATTTTTAAAGCTTTAATTTAACTATTTCACTGACATCAATTTGGTCACCAAAGGTGGTTCAAACAGTCTGTAGCATGCTGTGATTTAAAGATAATTAACATACTTTTCTTCAAAGCGATGAGTTTGCTATCAGAATTGATTTCAGGGATATCACATATGAAAGCATTCAGATCAGTTTTATTAAAAATCCAGGTGGCGGTGTGCAGATATCAGCCCTTTTCCAAAAAGGGAAAACCAGTTTTATTGAGTCATTATTTCTATGTTTGATATTAGAATATTTTTCTACTGCTATCAGGGTTTTTGAATTTTTGAAAGGAGCTGGAGTTTGAGGTTTTAATGAGTTACTTCTTAATTTATAAATACTGACAAACATTTTAATTTTGGAGTTATAGACCAGATTTTACCCTCTCTTATCTCCTTTCACAAAGAAGAGTCAAATGATCACTGGCAGTTGTGGGATACTGCTCATGGCTGACTGCAGGTCACATTTGCAACTCTTCAGTAGACAATATTCTATCTACTACTGTGCATGTTGTACTGTACTGTACTACAGATGCATGTTGTTATTTGACCAGCAAGCCAATATTTAACACCTGGCTTAGATAAGATAAGTTAGGTCAATGTGGAGGATAGTAAAAAGAGTATATGAAGAACCAGAGCTGGTTGCTGAGAGAGGGGCATGGGAGCTGTGGAAAAGAAAAATATGTCACCCCAAATGTATTTCTTTGGCTATTCTGAGAAACTGCAGAGCTCTGCAGATACAAGAATGACTCTGGAAGGCTGCCCTTTTGCAAAAGATAGTTACATGAGTAAAGGAAATCTACATTAGTGCAGTAAACAGATATTGGATGTTAGTAGTCTTTTCTATTTCATATCCTTCTTTCTGCCTAGGAAGGATCTTTTCACAGAGAGGAGACATTAGGAGTCTGACACCTGGCCCAGATAAAGATGATCACAGAATTTGTCTGCTAACAAAACTCCCTGTTCACTGTGTAGTCCGCCCTTACCGTCCACAGCCCACCACACCTGCCTTCACTCTAGGAACCCAAGCTCTGCCCCTTTGTTAAGCCCTCCTTTAAGTTTCAGTCTTCTTGCTTTTCGTTTGAGTCTCATACTGGGTATGTGAATCCTGTGTTTCTTCACGTTAATACATTTGTCATTGATCCTGTTAATCTGTTGATGGTCTTAGGTATGAAAATTGTTGAGTCTTCAAAGAGAAAGAAGTAAATTTAACACTTTCCTACAAAACCATGTTAAGCTCTAATTGGGAAGAAAATAAAATAGATTTTTCCTCAACACTCATAGATTCATAGCTGGAATGGGCACACTGGAACAGAGGACAGATTAACCAGAGAAACATGAACAGACGTTTCTCAGCATACACATTTCATATGTTCATGGGAGATACCCCGGGGATGTGTAGTTCTTAGAGAGAAACCCTTGTATGCTGGCTTATATGGCATCTTCAACAAAGACCAGTAAATGCTTAGAGGATGACAGGAAAAAAAAAAAAAAAAAAGAAAGGAGCTTGGGTCTTCAAGGGTGGCAACCTGTGTGTTGGGCTAATAAATAGCAGATAAAGGTGATGATAGTAAAGACAGTAAGGTTTGTGTATGTAGATTGCTTTTTCTCCTATTTTATTTTATTGCCATCTCCTGGCCTACAGAATCATCAGTCATTTCTGGTCTAGATCACTCATCTAGCTTGACTTTCTCTGGAAGAAAGTGGATGTGGAGTATCTTTTTTTCTTTGGATATTTATGTCCTGATATGAGGCAAATAGAAGGAGGACAGAGAACATTTCTGCATCTGCTTCTTCTTACAGTACTTTCATTCAGTTTAATAATCTTCATGCCCAAGAGTCATATTTTGGGGTAGCTTATTTAGGGCACCCCCCCATGACAAGCAGGGTAAAGAAAGTTGAAAAAGAATAATGGAGACAGTGGCAAAACAGAGTGGAGATGTGCAAACTGATTTGGGAGATGAAGACACTCAGATCTCAATGGTTTTCTATATTTTTGGGTTATTTTCCACTATAGCTAGCTTGTATTTTCTGCACTAAGGTTTTATTTATTTCCCCACATTCACTATTAGTTTTCCTCCTTTTACACTACAGAAGATATATAAAGACATTGAGAAAAATACATATGGTAAATGTTAATCAAATGATATCTCATATGATTATATTAAAATGAGCTTAAAAGACTTTAAGGCCAAAAAATTAAGCTTAGAGTTGGAGAGGTTCTTTGTATAGGGATTTAAAATTTTAACTAGGAAAATACATAATTCTAAATACAAAAGCCTGAATTAAAATGCTGACTGAAATGAGGATCTGATTTTGGTCCAGATGGCAGTGGATGGTATGCTCCTTTTGCTCAGGAGAGAAAAACCGGAGACCTAGGACTCAAATGGTCTGTTATTGGTTTCCCAATTAGTTATAAACACATATTATAGTGTGACACATTACAGGTTTGTATATTTCTGCTCTCAATGATTTATGGACTATATTGTCAGAAAAAGTCAAAATCTTATTATACTCATAAAACTTTGTAATAAACAAGGTGTAACCTGGTAGTTAATAATAGAGCTTCAAAATGTATAAGGAACAATATTGCAGAAATCAAGGGGAAAATAGATTCGTGCACTCTGAGAAGGATTTTAATGCAGCTCTCTCTATGATAACAAAAAAGACAAACATAGTCAGACTTAGCAAAAGTATGTGATATAATTAATAAATTTCACCAAATTGACATGTGTACTGCAGTCAACACCATGCTAATATTATTTGAAGAACGTGCACACAAAAATAGATTGTATGCTTGTCACAGCTAAACACAGCATTGAAATCATGCATAGTATATTCTCTGATCAGAGTAAAATTCAGCTAGAAATCAGTAAGAACAACAAAATAGGTATTTTAATATATGTAGATATTAAATAATATACTTGTAAATTACCCATGCATAAATGAAAAGCAGAAGGTAGTCTCAAATAAAAACTTATGGAACATAGCTCAATCTACCACTAAAGGGAAGTTTATAGCCATATGTACACAGTATGGAAGAGTAAAATGAGAATCAATTACTTGAATATGCATCTTGAATAATGTAAAAGAATAATTAATTAAATCTGGAAAAAAAAGGAAATAATTAGGATTGAGGAAGAAATTATTGAAATAGTAAGTGTAAGATAGAGGAGATCATCAAAGCCTAGTGTTTCCTTTTTTTGAAAAACTAATTAATTTAATAAACCTCTCACAAAACAGAGTAAGAAACAGAGAAAGATACACAGTACCAACATACGGACTGAGAACTAGTACATGACTACAAATAAGTAAGGAGAATATTGTGAAACACTCTCCATCAGAAAAGAAAAAGTGAGCTACAGTGGGGAAACTTAGAGAAAATAAATCTTACCAAATCTGATAAAAAAAATAGAAAATGCAATGATTATGATAGCTACCAAAATATATAATATGAAAAATTTTTTCCAAAACAAAATTTCAAACTCAAAGTTGCTTCCTCTGTAAGTCCTTCCAAATATGAAAGGAAGACATAAGAGAGGTCTTACACTAATTATTCCAGGAGGGAAGATGCTCAATTGCCCTTTTCTTTCTTAAGCCTCCCGTGTAACCTTGAAATAACTTTAAATCTAATACAACAATTTGTAGGCCAATTTATTTCATGAAAATTGATGCAAATATAAACAAAATAACAATGAAAACCCAGCAATATATCACTAGAGTGGTACATTCTGACAAAGTGCGGGCTGTCCCAGGCCTGCACTACGGGTACACATTCCAAGCTGAATCAATGTACTTCACTACAGGGATAAAAGGCAGAGTATCTCAGGAGATGCTGAGCAAGCATTTGACAAAACTCAATATTCAGAAAATGAAACTCCTCGCTGACCAGGAATACAAAAGAACATTTTAATCTAATAACGTCTAACCAAGCTTTCCCTGTGATATTAAGAAAGATACACATGATCATAACTTCTGATCATCACTGTGCTAGAGGCCCAGTCAGTGCAGTAGAAGAGTTTTTTTAATTTTTTAATTTTTTTTTTGTTTTTTCAAGATGACACAATCAGAAAGAAGAAACAAAACTCTTATCTGCAGAAAAAATGGATGTGTACATGGAAAGTTGAAATAATCTACTGATAAACTGTGTTAATAAGTGCCCATAGCAAAGTCGCTAAATGCTACATCAATTTAGGAAATAGAACCATCTCAATTCTATATTCTACTAAGCACAACAGCAAACTGATTTCTAATTAGTATTTTCACTTACTCATTGAAAATCCTGGATAATTTCTATTAGATTTGTTGTTTCTTCTTGATGGTGATTATAAGATTGCTGCTTTAAATGCCATTCACAGTCTGGGTGTGTTTAAGATTTTATTTCTTTAATTTATTAAGTTTATGTTATTACTATTCAAAAATAGAGTTTTTTTCCAAGTCCTTCATAAATACTGCCATTTAAGCTGTTTTGTTAAAAGGGGATTTTCTTGGTAATAGCTGGGCACCTGTACTTCCAGTGCCCAGCTTGGTGGAGGTCGGAGGATCAGTTGAGCCCAGGACCTTGTGAGTAGCCTGGACAGTATAGCAAGAATGATCTCAAAAACAAATAAGTCCATAGAAAAGCAATCTCTCAGACATAACCCAAATAAAATTTAGAACAGCATAAAAGGCAAACATCTATTAAAAATCTAATACAAATTCTTCAAAACCTCTGTGTAGGAAAAATCTGAAGAAACTAAAGAATTTTTAAAAATACATGCTATTTTCTTATCTTGAAAGACTCAACATATATTGAGATGTTAGTACATTACCTTCAGATTAATCTGTAAGTCTAGAAAAATCTCTTTAGAACAGCCAGATTTTTGTGAAATTAAGCTTATACTAAATTCGCATAAGAATAGAGCAAGCAATTAGTGCTGAGAGTAAGCAAAACAATCTGAAAGATGAACCTGGATATGAAGACTTACGCTACCTCTTACTAAGAGGAAACATCAGCAAATCAGTGAAGGATGGTCTGAAGAACAGAGAAACAGATGGAAGCAATGGAATTTAGGATTCAATACACTTTAGAATTTATTCACGGCAAGCAGCAGATTTATAACAAAAGTGACCCTCTAGTAAGTAAAAATGTCTTGCTTTCAATTACTGGTGCTGGGTCAATTAAATATCTATATGGAAAAAATATAGATGCTCCATATCATCATCTACAGAAAAATCAATTCTGGGCTGATCTTAGTCTTAGAAGAAAATATAAATGGTAAAATAATAAAGCTTCTGGGCATAATGTAAGAGAATGCACTCATGTAACTAGAGTAGAAAGTGATTTCTTTTTTTTTTTTTTTTTTTTTTT
>RJWM01025005.1:0-29914 GCA_004363535.1 Dasyprocta punctata | reverse complement strand
GGATTTTATTTCTTGATCAGTTCTGCTTATCTGTGTGTTTTGATTGAGGTATTGAGACATTTATATTGAGTTATTATTGATAGGTATTGATTTAGTCTTTCATTGTCTTGTTTTCCTATTGCTGATTTTCTATTTTTCCCTTCTGCTTAACTGCTCACCCTACCTGGTGTATTCATGTTATTGAACCTTTTGTCATTTTTGCTTCATTGTCTCTTGCTAGAATATCTTTGAGATTTTTTTTTTTTTTGAATGCTAGTTTGGTGGTCACAGATTTCTTTAGGTGCTCTGTACTTTGGAAATATCTTACTTCTCTATCAGCTTTAAAAAGTAGTTTTTTAGGCTATAATAGCCTGAGTTGGAAGTTGTTTTCTTTTTTCTTTTTCTTTTCTTTTTTTTTTTGTTACTGGGAATCGAATTCATGACCTCACACTAGCCAGCCAGGTGCTTACGCCACTGAGCTAAATTCCTGGCCCTTGGAAGTTATTTTCTTGTAGGACTTGAAACCCTTTGTTCCTAGCTCTCCTTGCCTTAAAGATTTGTGTTAAGATATCTGATGTAATTCTAATGATTTTACCCTTATAAGTGATACTTTGCTTTTCTCTAATAATTTTTAAGATTCTGTTATGTTTCAGGTTTCTGGATTTTGATTGTGATGTGTTGTGGCTATTTGGGGTTTTATGTGCCTCACTTATCTGTTGTTTATTTTCTATGAATATTATTAATGAAGTATTTTCTAAAAGAGAACATTCTTAATCTTTGATATGGAATAGCAGAATAAATTTCAGTAAAGTATGCGTGCTTTTAGTAGAAATTTAAGACCATTTAATATTTTTAAACAGGTAGATGAAAATAAAATATTTATTTACCAAATTATTGACAAATACTATGTTTTCTTTTTTCTTTCTTTTTTTTTTTTTTCGGCACCGGGGATTAAACTCATAACCTTGCACCTGCCAGATAGGTGCTTAAGCCACTGAGCCAAACTGGCCCTAGTTCTTTCAAGGCAGTGTCGCACTATGTAGCTCAGGCTGGCCTTGTGCTCGCGTGGTAGCCCAAGCCAGCCTTGAACTCACAACGCTCCTCCTATCTCAGCCTCCCAAGTGCTGGGATTAAAGACGTACTCCACCACACCCGGCTTATGTTTTCTTTTAATTTAGTTTACTAATTCGGTGTAGTGATACACGCTAGTGATACTAAAGTGTATTGTATTTATTCATTGGCAAAAATAAACTGGCCAGTATGTGCTTGGAACTTTCCTGGTCTAAGAAAAAATATTGTTGAATAAAACAAATATAGTCACAGATGTGTTGAACTGATGAGTCAGAAATATTTTCTTGAATTTTCTCAAGCTTTCTAGACCATTGTTTGGCTCAATGTCCTATTTGTTACTATTTTGTCATTTAGGCAGAAGTTTTCTTTTCTGACTTTTGTACGACCTATGGATTTACGTCTGGCCTGTGTTATCACTTACTGTCTGGTCAGGTGTGGTTGCAAATGTGTGTACTCTATAGAGTCCTTCCTTCATTTCTGTTATAGGTTTGTTTGCTATTTTTTATTTTGAAGAGAATGAAACCAAATGAAATAAAACAGAATAGTCAGTCAAAACAAAACAATGAACACAGTACATGACTTCAAAAAAAGTTAAAAGGAAATCAATAATGGCTACCATAATGCCTCTTGTTATCTTCAAAATAACTGCCCATACTATCAGGCATAATAAAATCAAGCAAAATAGTACAGAATAAAACCAATAAAAACAAAACTATGGAAGCAGTACAGGACTTCAAAGCAATAGTAGAAAACAGTGGTTACCATAATGCCTCTTGTTATCTTCTAAGTAGCTGCCTATATCATCGAACATAATACAATCAAACAAATCAAAATAGAATAAAATCACTCCAAATGAAGCAATGAAAGCAATACAGGGCTTCAAAACAAGATAATAGGAAATCAATAATAGTTATCATAATATATTTTGTTTTCTTTGAAATAACTATCCATGCCATCAAATGTAATAAAATTAGACAAAACAGAATGAAACCAAGCTAAAGAGAACGATGAAAACAATATGGGATTCAAATCACAATAATAGATTAACAATAGCCACTGCCTTCCATTTTTAGACATTTCCTCCCTTTGTACTTTCACAATATGTATTGTGTATTTTGGGTAACCACTAACTTCTTTAGTTTTTTATACTAGGGAGACAACACAACGTTCACCCATGTGACTGAATTATTTCATCCATGAGCATGATCTCAAGCTGCATCCATTTACCTACAAGAGCCTTGAGGTTATTTTTCTTTATAGTTTAGTAGCTTTCCATTGTATAAAAATACCATGTCTTTCTTGTCCACTATGCAGCTAATGGGCAAGCTACCCCCACTTGTTTCTGGTTCCCTGTCACATAGAACATTGTTCTCTCTCCTTTGATTTTCAGTCTGTAAACCCCCTTTCGAGTTAAATGTGTTTCTTGCATTAAGCATGTTGGTAGATCCTGTCTCCTGATCCACTCTGCCTGTGTTTCTTTTTATTGGTGAATTGAGGCCATCTACAGTAATGGTTAGGGCCAACATGCACTGCCTAAACTCTGCCATGCTATTTTCCTGCCATTGGCTGCCTACTTTTCCTCTTTGTTCAGTTGTCTACCCCACTCAGTGTGATACCCCTCTGCCGCTGTTCCTGGAGCTGTGGTCTTTTTTATCTCTCTCTAGAATGTCCTTCAGTATTCTTGTAGGGTTGGTTTGGTGGTCATGAATTCCTTCAATTGTTCTTTGTCATGGAAGTATCTTGTTTCTCTGTTAATTTTGAAAGATAGTTTTGCAGGGCATATCAATCTGGGTTGGAAGTTGTTTTCAGGCTTTAAATTACTTCACTCTAAGCTCTTTTTGACTTGATGATTTGTGTTGAGAAGTTTGTCGTGGCTCCGATGGGTTTTCCTTTATAGGTGATCTGTTTCTTTTCTCTAGCAGGTTTTAGTATTTTGTTCTTACGTTGAATTTCTGGGATCTTGATTATTATATGTCTGGGTATAGATTTATTTTGGTTATGGCCAGCTGGAGTTCCATATGCTTCACTTATTTGAATGTCACTTCCTTTTCCCATGCTTGAGAAGTTTTCTGATATTATTTCTGTAAATAGACTTTTAATGTCATTTATGTTGACCCCTGCTTTTTCGCTCACACCTTTTATTCTTAAGTTATGTTTCTTTGGGTTGTCTTGCAGCTGTTGAATTGTTACTTCCAGGTTCCTTGTTATTTTTAAGAGATCTCTCCTTTTGCAATCACAAGCTACAAACCTGTCTTCAAGGTTTGAAAGTCTATCTTCAGTTTCTTTCAAGTGGTTTTGCCAGCTGTCAGTGGAGTTTTTAATTTCCTGGATATCTCTTTAAATCTGTTTCATGTATTCTGAATCTTTTTTGTATTGTTCATTCAAGGTTTCCCTCATTTTGCTATGCTTCTCCATTATTTTATCTATGTCTCTTTTAGAGATGTTTAGCATTTCTTATATTATGTTTTTCATTTCTCCTTTTGCCTGAGTTAGTATTTCTGTTCTGATTTCCTTTATAGACTCATGAAATTGTTTCTTTACTTCAGTTGCCATCACTTCAGAAACTTCAGGTGTGCAACTCGTAATCTCATCCCTGTTTACATCTCCTGGACTGCTCTGCTTGGATTGGAGGCCAGAGACTGCCTTTTGTTTTTCCTCTTGACATATTCCTGGGTTCTTCTGGACAAGTGGGTACTGGGGTCCCAGCACTTCCCATATTGGCTACAATTTCTTTGAAGCAAGACTGGTTCTTCTAACGGGTATCTTATGGTGGCCATTGGGTGCACAGGTGCAGGGCTGTCTGCTGCTTTTCCCAGCCTGCCTTAGCTCCTCAGTGGCTGGTGGAGTGCACACAGGGGTGGGGCTGGCCACCACCTGGGGACCTGCTGGTCACTGGCAGAGTTGGAGGGGGGCGGGGCTGGCTGTTGCCTCCAGACTAAGCTGGCTACCCGCAGGGAAACTGCAATGGCCCCGCTAGAATGCGCGTGGGGGTGGGGCTCAGTCCGAGCAATTTCTACAGGTCTGCATCCAGCTAAGAGCTGCTGGAGGAAGCTGGCAGCAGTTAGGATTCTGGACTTATCTGGCCCAGCTCCAAAATGGCTCCCTGCCCATTGCTGTCTCCCATGGAAGGACTGAGTCTTCTGTACTCACCCCCAGCCAGTGCAGACTTCCAGGTCGGCCATTCCCCTCCACTGCCACTCCCCTCCAATGCTGCCACTCTTTGCAGGGACCTCCAGGGTCACCAGCCGCCAGGTCACCTTGATTGTGTGTCCCCACGTTCCAACAGCGCCTCTTGCACAGTGGGTCTGGCTCTGGGTGAAGGTTCCACCAGCTACTGCCTTCTTCTTTGTTTTTCTTTTTTACTCCCTCTGTGGGCGTCACTTCTCATTTTGAATTCTTCCTGGGTCCAGAGGACCCACTTCCTTCTTTCTTGTCTTCCCCATTATGCTATATTCTAGCATCTGGACTGTATCTCTCAGACAGACTGTTTACTCTGCCACTTACTGTTCGCCATCTTCCCAGAAGCCTCTGTTATGGGTTTGCGAACATTCCTTTTCCCCTTTTAGGGGTAATGGTTTATTCAGCATGCATAGCTTATTTTCAGAACAAAATTGATATTATCTACCATAAATGTCAAAGCTATTTACCAAATCAGTTTAGTGGGTACTTTTCTTTATAATTTTAAGTAAAATTTGGTGAATAATTTATAGACTAGTGAAAATCTCTCTTATTTTTGAAGTTTAATAGGAATATAATCCTGACCTCCTATGTCAGATAAGTTCGTTGCACAAAAATATAAATGATGGAAGAATATTGCACTTTAAAAAAAATAAGTTGGTAATCCATATAATAGCCATATAATATTTAATTGTAGCTTATTACATAATAAAGTCCTTTCAGTTGAATGACAAACTGGAGAAAAACGATCATATTTCCTTTTTCCTTAGAAATATTTTGACCACTCATTGATTTTTTTTTTTAAGTAGTTGTTTCACTAAGTTGCCGAGGCTGACCTCAAACTCATGATCTTTCCACATCAGCCTGCCAGCTTGCTGGGACTATATGCATGTGTACCCATGCCCAGCTTCAATTTTCAAGTTATGCTTTTTTCATCTAGGATATTATCATTAGTCTGAAATATCATGTATATGGTCACTTTTAACTATCTTCATTATTAGAGTCTAGTGTGCTGCTGTCTCTTTGCATATATCCTTTAATATATGTAGTGATTGTGAAATGTGTGTCAACTTTTTTCTATTTCTTGTTATGGGTGGAAAATAAAAACTGTGGAATAAGTCAGTGTATTCAGTGAAATCTAAATGCAGACTATAAAACGGTATCTCTGAGCTTTTAAAAATACCTTCTTGAAAGATGATGCAACAAGTTGGGAATTACAGCATAAATGAAGTATTTCACTATTGCATCAGTCTTGTAGGTCAGAGTTGGTAGACTTCAGCTTGCTGGTTTGCTACCTGTTTCTCCAAATAAATTTTTATTGGAACATGGCTATATTTGATCATTTTTGTTGAGTTCCTTTTGTACACAGTAGCAGAGTTGAGTAGTGGCAGAGAGTGTGAGCTACAAACAAATCTTTCCCAGTTAGTTCTTTGCAAAAGAAGTTTAGCCAGTCCTTCTTCTAGGTAATTCCTTTATTTTCCTTTATTGAAAAGTTATTTTTTATTTGTGTTTAAAGTATTTTACATGGTAATGAATATTGATGAAATGAATATTGATGAAATATCTAGGGTTATCAAATATCTTTATAGACAAAGTGAAATTAACCCAAGGTCTTATTATAGATTTATAAAAAGATCTGATGGATAAACATAATTGCAAGACAGATAATTTTATTTTTTCAAGAAGAATATAGTACATATCATATCCTTTTTTTCCTTAGGAGATCTTTAAAGGAATGAAAGGATATCTAAGACTATTTGGTCATGAAGTATCAATTCTTATAAATAGTTAAATTTCCTAAAGTGAAAAAGCTCAGAAACAAATGCTGGGCTTATTTGACTGTGACAGTATGCCAGAAATTGGTTCTTATAGTTTATACACCTTTACCTCATATCTTTGAAGACTTCCCCCTCCCTAATCTGTCTCTTCTCTCTCCAACACTTGTTCTAACTATTTTTTTCCCCATTAAGACTATGTTTGGGGGCTAGGGCGTGGCTCAGTGGTAGAGTTCTTACTTTACATGCACAAAGCCCTGTATTCAATCCCCAGCACCACAAAAAAGAGTTGTAAAAATTAAGGTTGTAATTCACCTCTCAATCCTTTTCATCTCCTATTACTCTTCCCTATTGAATCATGTGGCTTGGATTATGATAATTCAGTGTATGTTCTTCCTGTAAATCACAGATATTATAGCACAGATTTATTTGGGGATGATATTTGGACTTGATTTTTGTTTTGTCTACGTTGTTAAGAATCATCTGATTTTTAAAATAGTACAGCTGAATATGTCACTCAAAAAAAAAAAAAAGTACCTCTGCCAGGGATATAGCTCAGTGGTCTGGTGAGTGTGAAGTCCTGAGTTCAATTCCTGAAACTTAAAAAAAAAAAGCACCTCTGAAAACTGGCAGATTATGGCCAACTTAATGCTGGATGCATTGTCTGCATATCACTTTCACAATCTGGAAAGAGAAATGTATGCTGTGATCTGCTGATTATATTCATATTGCCATGTTAACCTTTGCTAGTCATCATAGTCATTATTATTTCATTCCAGTAACTCCAAGGACAGATTTTAGTTTATACTGATATTATTAGTTGATTTTGACACTTGAATACATAAGCATAAAAGTTCTTATTTTCACAGAAGTTTCCCTTAAATGGTAAAGCCAAACATTTAAATTAGGTCAGTTTTTAAAACTTGCTTTAAAAGTGTTTTGTCTTCATTTTTTCAAGGCCAGGGGAGCAGATGTTCCAGAGATTCCTGGAGATCTTACTCTTAAGACATGTGGCAGTACAGCAAGTATGAAGGTCAAACATATGAAAAAGTAAGTATAAATTTGGAATGGGTTCTAAATGAATTCCTGTAAATGGAAATCAACTCTGTAGTTCTTATAAAAATATTTTATTTAGATCATTTACTAAATAAGCTCTTACTGTGAATACTTTAAATTATTCTGTTAACCCTTACATTATGACTCAATAGAACAAGTTTGCACATTATCTACTTTCCTAAAATTGTAGTTTATTTTTTATTCTGAAATGTCGTTGTCTAGTAGGTTTCCATTTGTTTGTTAGGACCACTCCAAGGCTGTCCTTCTGAATACCTTCATTGCACACTCTCATTTATTTAGAAGAATCAACTTTGTTGAGTTGTGGATTGCTAGAGCTTAGATTTGCTTCTGAGAAGTGACCATTGAGTGAAATACCTGAAGATTTCCTGGGCAGTTTTAAATAGGGAAAGCCTCTTTTCCCTTTTGATAAAGGAGACATACTTAGCCAACTGTGGTTCATCCATTAGCAGAGGAAAGACAAAGATAAAAATGTTCCTTCTGCACCCAGGTCCACCACCCCAGGACTGATGGGCTGTGACAACATTCACAGGTAAAGTCTGGTTTCATACTTTGTGTTGTGAATGCTGCTTCTGCTTAGAAGCTGGTGGTTCACAATCAGTTTCCATAGCAGTCACAGAATGTACAGATTTTCTAGGGTCTGACTTGGGTAATGATTAGGAGAGTTTAGTGAGGTATTAGAATTTTTCTTTTTTGATGTAGTACTCATTGGATTCATAGTGTATCAGAAAAGATTTGTGTGGATGTATATGTCTCATGTGCATGTGCTCATTAAGTACTTTTGCTTGCATGAGCTCTTTAACCTGTGCGTTTTCCCTTAAGACCTAGTAATTTTGAGCTTTCTGCTTTCTGATTTTATATTTATTTTCCTGTACTTCAGGTTGCCCTTCACTAAGGGTCACTTTCCGAAGATGGCTGAATGTGCACATTTCCATTATGAGAATGTTGAATTTGGCAGCATACAGGTATATTTAAAATACTTCTTATTTCCTGAATTACAGTAACTGACAAGTGATACTTTGAGTTGTGTTTTAAAACTATTGATGTTTATTGCTCGAGGTGAAATCTTTTATTCTCTTCTCTTGACTACTACTTGATGCCAAGTTGATACACAGTATTAGCATTAGTATATATGAGTCAATACATTCACAACAGAGCTGTAATTCGTATGTCTCCCTGCAAAGTTGCTCTGATTTGAATGTGTTACATTTCTGGTGGCTTGAATCATCTGTGACTATCCCATTGGATGGCATGGGACAATCACATCAGGTGGTATAAACTGCCAAGTAGGTGGAACATGTTAAGGAAAATCAGTGCCTTTTCCTTCTGTTGCCATGTATTGTGGCCATTACATGCATGACCTATGTACTGATAGTAGCTTTCCATTCTGAATTTAGGTAACATTGCCAGTACTACCTTTTCTTAATTACTAAATATATTGGTGTTTGGCAGATGAAAGTGTTCCCATTTGATTCTTCTTTTTCAAAGTGTTTGGCTATTATTAGTCTTTATATTTACATACAGTCATGGAATCTAACTTGTTGGCATCAAGCTTAATAGTTTGCTGTTATTGTAAGTTATTGGCAGCTTAATGTGAAAAAATTATAAATAAACTTTAAAAATAAGTAGATTGTGGTTATTTTAAACATTTTATTTCCTTGGATATAAAAGCCATTCTTTATGTTATTTGTTTTTGAAAATAGACTAATAGAAAAAATTTTTGATCTTTTCTTTTTCACATGCTACACACAGAGATTTTCTACCCTCTGCCAGGCTCTCTAACTCCAGTCTCACTCCAAAAGGAAACTTATGAGACACAATTAATACTGTGGCACAGTGTGCTACTTTTTGTAATTTTATTTCATAAATAAGTAATAAGAATTCAATCTACAGGATTTATGAAAGTCCAGGAGATTTCTGTTTATGATAAATTGATAGTTTAAAAAGACATTAGAGATTTATAATTCTTGACCACTGTGATGTCAAACAGAGGACATTTTATTTCTTTAATGTTTATATCCTTGAGGTTATAGTTATGATGATAAATGTGTTAGGTCAGGAAGAGCTGATTAAGAAACCAGTAATGAATATATTTTTCATTTTGTGACTGTTAAGTGTTCGAGTGATTTAGTTTACAGCTTAGAATTTAAATAAATTATTTCTGAGTAAATTTACTTTGTGTTCTTTAGTTTTACAAGGGTTCTTTTGGAAGCAGTAAAATTTGCAAGGGGTTATACTGAGTGTCATGAAAAGAAATAGGTGACTAGAGATCTAAAACCAATGAGAAAAGTATATAATATATTGCCTTTTGAAATAGATGAGGAACACTCTACAAATATAATTTTAGATAAAATAAAACTATTAATGGCAAGCATGGATTGTGGAATAGAGAAAGTCTTGTATTTAGTCAACTGGTGCAGATTCTAATTTTCATTCTGCTTCTTAGAAAGTGTGAGACCTTGGGCAAGCAACTTAGCCTCTTTGATTTCATTTCTTTCATATATGAGGTGAATAAGTATGTACTAAGCAAAAGTGTAGTTCTAAACTTTTATTGTTTTGTTTTACATTGAAAGCTTATAATAGGGATATCAAGAATGTGATTAGGGAATAGACAGTATCGAGCTGGATTTGGTTGTATTTGGAGATTGTGTTAAGCGCTTGTTGAGGTTCAGTCTGTGTCTAAAAACATTTTTTTTTAAGAGGGTCTTACTATCTTGATGAGGCTGGTCTTGAACTCACTATGTAGCCCACAGTGGCCTCAAGCTCAGGGTGATCCTCCTACCTCAGCCTCCCAAGTGCTGGAATTATAGGCATGTGCTACCATATCTAGCTCGAATCTGCCTGATTTTTACCTGGGAGCACATTAGATAGACTTTCTACCAGTGTGCTTATCTCCAATCTTCATTTTGGAAGATTTGTCCAAATTTTCACTTTCCACCTTGTACACTTGTACTTTGTAAACTTTTCTAATACTTCTCAGGCAGGAGAGAAAACAAAATCTGACACTAACTTCACCTGTGAGATGTTTGAATGAGTGGTTCAGGTCTGCATTGATGACTGAGGAAGCTTCAGGATTATGGGAATAGGAGCTCCTGAGACTCATATCCTGTTGACTTCTCTGCAGTTTTGCTTGAATTGCTAATGAGCATCTCTAAATTAGCATTGCTTCTGGAGTGGTTACAGGAAACTAGCCAGTTGCACCTTGCCAGTTCACTATGGAATCTTTTCTCTGCGTCGGTCATGCTCTTGGGGATGACTGTCACGAACAGTCTGTTCTCCTGCTGGTTTTTCCCCTGAACTCTCCTATTTTGTGTCTGTGGAGATGAGCCTCTCAGCACATTCTCCAGGTCTGGCTACTTTCTACGTCTGTTGGGAACGGCCCATGGCAGATACCATTTGAGGAAAAAACTAGTTGCCATTAACTGAGTTCATAGTGGAAGCAACCTGGCTTGACTTGCGTATTTAAATTTTTTACAGGGATAGTAGCTATTCTTGCTTTAGCTTGCACATGGTTTTAAATTTGGTAGTTTTATATTTTGTTGTCTGATTGCGTTCCACTTAAAAAAACAAAACAAAACAAAAAAAGTAATATTAACCTCCAGACAATCCTACATCCCATGCATGAAGTTAAAGTAAGGTCTATATGTCTCCATTCATATTCTTTATCATTTTATAAATATGAAAGATAAATCATAGCACATTGATTACAAGCCTGTTTATGGAAAATGGATTGAGGAAAACAAGTAAGAAAACTTCGTTACGTAGAGTAGGTTGTCAGTCTTGCCTTGGCAACTCTGTTGAATAACCAGTAGGTTGCTAATACTCAGGTTTTAATGGCCAAACTCTGAGACATAATTCCTGTCACATACTTCCTTGTTCTTTAAAATTCTTACTTTATAAATTTCTTTTAGATTTCCAAATTTCTCTGTACTTACAGCCTTTTCTAATCACACGTACGTACTATCTTTCCTTTAGCCTGATGTTTTGGAAGGATTGTTTCAGTAACCACTGTAGTTGGCACAGCAGTTACAGGGATTCTTTTCAAATGTCAGACTTTGTTCAAAAGCCCTGCAGTTACTTCTCCTTTTAGCCAGAATAAAAGCCGAATTCCCTAAAATTTCAAACCAGAAAGCAGAATTTGAAAAGTACACACTCACGGAAGTAGAGTGTGGGCTCTCACAAAAGAGGTGCACTGTTTGCTGGAACTGGGAACATGTATGTTTATATTTCTCTTAATAGAATGAAAAACCTATGGAAAAGATGTCCCCCAATAATGGCCCATTTTACAGGTGAAAAAATATGAGCCTAGTTTTATTTTTTTAGATGGATAATTTAAACCTTCTTTGAATTCTGTCAATCTGTTCCTTTATCTTAAGATCAGGTTCCTTTATCTTAAGATCAGCTAAGCTTATTAATGTACTTTTGGTATCCCTAAGAAACTTTGAGTATGCTTCTAGAAGGAAAGAAGATTAAATTAACCAAAAGAATGCCAGTACAGATTGCCTGGGATAACTTTGTGTCCTGGAAGTTGCAGCCTTCTTAGAAGTACATTTGAAAAATTATGATTTTCCTTGTTTTCTTTCTACCATATCTTTATGTCTTCTATCCTGCCACACACTGAAATAGGACTAGATTAAGCCAACAGATAATAGCCTCGAAAAAGACGTGCGCTCGTGTGTGTGTACCTTTAACGTGTGCTAAAAGTTGGCATCTTTGGACCTATGGGGAAAGATGGGTTAGCTAGTGTGTATTGGTCTCTCTACTTGGAAAAAGTAAAAAGTGCTTTAAAGGATCTTACGAGTTAGATTCTGTAATCTGCAGGTAAGAGAAATGGCTATTTCAGTGATGAAGGGACCTGCTAAGGTCACACAGATAGTAAATAGTAGAGCCAGGATTTGAAATCAGGCACTCTGCCTTTAAAGCATTATCCAGCCTTCTCTTGTTTCTACTTAATTTATACCCAGTATATGGATTCTCATGCATGTGTAGATTTTTTCCAGTGAGTTGGCAACATATATTTTAGAATCCACAAATATGTTCAAATCCTATTTTAGCTCCTCTCTGGCAGTGTGACCTCAGGCAGTTTATGTAATCATCTTGTTAAAAATCTCAGTTTAGTACCTTCACTTGTAACTTGAGTTGTGAGATGGTGTTGTTACGCGGAGCAGGAATGATGGGTGGTGTGGGTGTGGTATAGAATGGTGGGCCAGTTGGCCATGTGTTCTCTTTGTGCGTTACTGTTTAATCACCATGGACATCCTCTGTTAGTCTCGTTCTTGTTTTCCTTATCTTCACACTGGGAAGGTACTGCAGTTCAAAATACAGCTATTGTTGATAGCTGTTGTTCTTCCCAGCTGAAAAATTGTAGATGAACTGTGAGTGCTGATTTGAGGAACTGAGATTGTGACAGGGTGAAGAAGAAAAGGGATATAATAACTCCGGGAGGCGAGAGTCATGTTCTTATTTTAGTCTACTTCCATAGAAGCTGAATAAGCGATGTTTAAAAATTAGTACAGATAAAAGACTTGCTTTTGTCATAGAAATAGATTGTTCCAACATCCTTACATTCCTGGGATCCATTGTGTTACGTATTTTTAAAAATAAATTCTTTTTTTCAGTCTACTGAGATAGTTTTTTTTTTTTTATCTGTGTTAATTAGTGATATTGACCTGAATTTTGACAAGCCTGAGTTTGGGAAATTTTCAGTGGTTCCTCCTACTTCCCCCTTTTAAAACAAAAAGTATATTGTGGAATAGTTTATATAAATCAAATTACTTGTTCTGTGAAAGTTTCATAGAAATTTCCTGTTAAATTTTTTGGGTTTAATCTTTAATTACCATTTTAACATATTATTTGATTATTGGTCTTGTCTCTTTAGGTCAGTTTTTAAAATTTATGTTAAGAAAATTACTTAATGTAGCTTTTCAGATTTATGGGTTTTTACATGAGATCTTCTTTAAAGCTATGTTTTTCCAGAGAACCAGCTTTAGTTCTTTGAAAAACTCTTTTTGTCATTATTTATTTTTTGTACTATTAGTCTCAGGGCACACTTTTTTCTATTTCAGTTGTTCTGTTTTTTTCCCTTGCTGCTTTAATTGAAAGTTTAATTTTCTTTTTTCCAGGAAAGAGTTGATATTATAGACATGTATCTAGCTACTAGAACATGCCCATCAAAAACTAGATTTGGCATAAACCAACGCTATCCAGTAGTAATATACAATTTATTGTCTCTTTATCTTTTCTTTAGAGAAATAAAATCTATTGGTATTAATAGTTCATTTGTTTTCAGCTATTAAATAGGGGGGCAGAGGAATGCGAGGTATTGAACACAAGGCCTCACACCAGCTACCACTTAACTACATCCCTGGCTCCTGATTTTTAATAGATACATTTAAGCTTGGGTCCTTTTCTTTGTATAGTACTTTAGCCACATCCTATAGTTTTGATTTATAAATGTGTTATGTTTTGTTTAGAGAAATTAAAACCTAAGAAAAGGTGGTTGCTAGAAAGGGTTTCTTTTTTTAGTAATACTATATGTAGTTTTAAAATGTATGCATTTCTTATCTTGCGTACACTTATTCTCCCCATTGCAGTCTCAGTTGTCCAAAAACATTTCAAAAACTACATTTTTTTCAAAGAGAAGGTAGACAAATCTGCAAATATGCAAAGTAGTGATCAGTTTATACTGTAATCTGAGACATTAATCTCTTCCTGCTGTGTTTTGTGTTACACCGCCATCTACTGGGTAGTATGGTGCAATGGAGATGTTTTGATTTACATTTATTTGCTTTATCATCTGGCTGGTTATTTGAAGCTGACAATTGATATTTTTCCTTTTATCCAGTTTCATATAAAACATTAGCCTGAATGCAGGAGCTCAAATTTTGACAGATCTGAGGCATACGAAAAGTATGAATTTGATTCCTATGTCTGTAGCTTTCCATAGGATTTGTTGCAGGGGATCAGAAATGCTGATACAGGTTTTTACCACCAGACACATTCTTGCTTGTTACAGGGCAGTGTGGAGAGGTAGTGAAGTTTCACTTGAGTGTAAGAATAATGAGATGTAAAAATGTAAAAAAAAATATGTCAAGCCTGGACTGGATCTGTTCCAGTTATGTCACAGAGTGCTGTGAGAATTAAATGAACTGATAGTAAAAACTAAGCCAGAGTGCTCAATAGATTTTAAAGTATTTCAGAGAACGGCAGAAGTTCAAGGCCACACTTGGATGAAGTCAAGTTCTAATCTCTCCAATGTTGCATTTGTCTTTCTGCCCTCTAGGAGGTGATGTCAGGATTGAGGCAGCAGAGTGGACTTCACAAAATGCATTTTCTCATTCAGGATAAATGAAAGCAAATTAGCTAATGTAAAGATTCTTTCCTTCATTTGTTAAGATACATGCACTTTGCAGGATTTACTTGTAAATATTTTTGGCTAAAAATAAATTAGATAGTACATATTACATGTATAGCCATGTATGTTTTGTTTTGAAACAAAAACCATGCTAATAGTTTGCAGTTCCTCACCCTAACCAAAAAGTTTAGGTGTCTTTAGTTCAGAAAAGATAAAAAAATTTAACCCTAATTTTTGGCACATTCTGTAGCAATACTTCCTTTTATGCTAAGAAACCATTGTCATTTGCATGGAGGCTTTGAAATAAAAGGTTCAGCTAGTGAGCTTATCAGTACTGTTATCATCCAGGAACTGAATTTTAAGTTTGTCTTTTTTGAAATGTTCCAGTTCCAGAGTTAGAGGTATGAATGTAGTTGTAAGATAAAAAAATTTTATAGCCAAATCCCAGTTACATATGTTACTCACTTATAGAAATTTAACTAAATATACATGAAAGTTAGGATTATTGAGTCTGAAGCTGTGCAGGATCTGTGACATTATCCTATTTGTAATCTAGTAAGTTGACTTCTTAGAATTACAGACTCAAACCTAGCCACCTATCAATCTCTCTCCCTTTCTTCTCCCCTCTTATCAGTTGAGATCAGAGAGAAGGCCTTTTATTTACACAGAGAGTACCTTGTTGGTCCTTTTAAGTCTCACATTTCCATGGAGCAATATGGTGAGAACCAGATAAATCCTGTGTATACCATGGCATTTTGTGCCACAAAAGGAGTTCCCCAATTATGAAACCTGGGGATTATTTAGGATAGCTGACATTTCTGCCCATTCTCCTTTCTTGAGATAGAGATTTGCTCTGGAATGTGTATAAATGTCTAGGGAAAGGAAATAAAGATCTCTATCACACACACACACACCCCAAAATGTCAACATATGGCTTAGAGGAGAGATTAAAGACTTTATATCTCTGAGGAGGAGCCCTATTTTTATGGTTACTGTTCAGTCATCCTTTAATCTGGGTGCCAGTGACTTTGCCCAGAAAGCTTGCAGCATGTAGAAATATGAAAACATTCATGAAGTATTGTTTCCTGGCATATGCATCAGTAAGATGAGAGATGTAATTCTGCTTTTCTGTCATTTAGTCTCATTTTCCATGCATTCTTTATACTGTAGGCAACATAATGAGCTGAGGGTGATTCTAGTATTTAAAGATGAGCAAATCAGATACTTCATCTGGTACTTAACTGAGGAAACTGTGCTCTATTCCAATTTTAGAAGGAAAAACTCAGCTTTATTAAGATGCGTGTTATTTTCAGCTTTTTCCTAATAAATTAAAAGTATAATTTTGTCTTTTATTGATTTTTGCTTTCCATGCTGAAATTAATAAAACATATTTTTGCTTATTAATCACACAAAACATGACTCTAGTAGGGGACTGAGTAGTTTCAGTGTTGAGTAGTAGTGAGAGGTAAAGATAGTTTGGATGGACCACAGGTATGATATGGTGAAGTTGCAACCGCTCTAGAACTATAAAAGATGAATGAAAGAAGAATTTTTTGTGCCCCTTTGTAGTCTGTTTATTAGGCTTTGATGAATGGTTTTGGTGTGGGTGGGATGGTATATTTTTATAATGGCCTGTGCTACTTATTTTTATTCTCCATGTAGAGAAAGGACTTTTCTGAACATTTGAAGGCTTGCTGAATAAAGTTGTATTTTAAAACATCTTAACAATGCTAATTGTGATAGGTTTCCATAGTGATAGAAATCTGAAGTCAGTACAGGAAAAATAAACTCCAAAGATAGATTTGAAGAGAATTTATAGGTTTTGAAAATCCTGTTTGCTATTCCTAATAAAGACCAAGATACTGTTAAATTGAAGGAAGTGAAAATTATTTAAATAATCAAGCTCAGGTCAAATTCTACAGGCACAGGTAGCTCAGTCTTTCACAATGTGTACTCTCGGTGCACGTGGTTCAGACACTACATCGAACACATTAATGTTCAGTCCTGCAGTCAGGATATCTCAAAAGCTACAGTTCATACCACATAATTTTCCTAAGCACCGTCTATATTCTGGCTACCTATGTAAGCATCACTGACAAGGTGAATAGAGAGTCTTTCCTTAGAGGAAGAAAACAATGGACCATTGGAAATGTAGTAAATGTGAGAGTGCTTGTAGGCAGAGGTGAAGAATATCCAGGCAAGGAAAATAATGTATACAAGGTGCTTGGGAGGGAAGAGGATAAATATGAAGAATGATTGTAGGGAAAGTGGTTTGGAAGATACTTGGAATAAAGCTACAGAGGTCCTTCAGGGATGATGTAAGGTATTTAGAATTATAAATTTTTTTTTTTAGTAGGAGCTGGAAAAGTGTGAGATTTTTAGAAGAAAACAGTGTCAGGACCAGTGTGTGATGGGAAATGGAGAGAGACCACTGAAAGCTAGAGAAGTAGCAGCAGAAAGGAAATCGGAACGGCTAAGAGACATGCTTTGAGAGGCAGGGGAAGAGATTAATGACTCAGAGGTTTGGTTTAGATATGGAGCCTGGGAATATAAAAAGATAGCACAGGGGAAGGAGAAGAGGTAGAAGAGTCTAGTCTGATTAGATTGGGCAACTGAGTAAAGGGTCATATACTTTGTTTACTTTGGGCATTCAGGAGGAGGAAGAGAATATGTGAGTGAGGAAAGATAAGCAAATCCATTTTGAAATTGAGCACCGTATTTCATTGAAACAGTGTCTGTTTATTTATTCCCCAAATGCATAGTGATCCCTTCCTAAGTTCCAGGTGTTTTTCAGTATGCTGGAGATTAGGTCCTCCTGTCCCATTTGTTTTTCCTGACAAATGATGGTTAAAAATGTGTCTGATATGTATTATAACTATTTTTACCCCAGGTTGTGACTAGCTTTTCACTTTGATAGAGTTCATATTTTCAGTCTTTTGTTTTTCTCCTTTCATGTTTTAGCTAAGAAATTCTTTGGTGTCTTGTGGCATAAAGATATTTTCTTAAACCTCCTTTGCCATTGTTGATTTTCACACTTAGGTGTTTAATCCACTTGATTCACTTGGAATTGATAGGAATCTCTTTTCCCCAACTATTTTACACTGTAGACTGAGTAGTATTTCCTTTCCTAGTGATTTTCATTGGTCATAGTTCTAAATAAATTTGTCCGTTTTGGGCTATCTTCTTTTCTGTGGATCTTTGGATTGTCTCTGTACAGGTGCTACACTATCCTGAGATGTTGTGCATCAAATACCTCAAAACTTGGTGACCTAAAATAGTATTTTATGACTCCTGGGTTGACTCAGATGGGTAGTTTGCTGTTGGTTCGTTGGGTTCCCTCATGCAGTCTCAGGTTGGGGTGGCTTGGCTAGATGTCTGGTATGTCCCGCATCTCCTCAACAGCCTCTCTTCCTACGTGGCATCTCATCCTGCTGAGCCTTTCCATGTGATCTCTCTTCTAGTAGGGCAGCATAGACCTTTCATGTGGCAGCTTCAGCCCTCAAGAGTAAGTAACCAGGAGCTGTTAGACCTTTTAATGGTTGATCTTGGAAGCCGCAGAACTTTACTGATCCTGGTTCAAGGAGTCGTAAGTTTAGCATGAATTCAAAAGATAGGGACATAAATCCTGTCTGCCGATGGGAGGCATAGCATGTGCGTACACAAAGGCACTGAATTATAGCTTCATAGTAAGTCTTCTTAGCTGGTAGGTCACGTCTCTGACTTCAGAATGATCCTGGTTAATTCTGGCCTAGAAAATGTGTATTTTCCATATACATTTTAGGCTCCCCTTGATAGTCCTTTGGGAAAAAACAAGAGTTGAAATTTTAATAGGAATTGCATTTCATTTATAAGTTAATAGAGGTTTAATTACTGCATTTAACATACTTTATTTTCATATTTATTTGCATTTATTTATATTTTCCTTCACATCTTTCAGTATTTGGCATTTTCCTATGATACTCTATGTACCTTTTATTTATTTTTAAGTTCTTTATAGTTTTTATTGCTAATGTGAACTATTTTCCAATTACATTTTTGCAATTAGATTCTACTAGTTGTAGGAATGCAACTGATTTTTGCACCTTTAAAATACTTTTTAAATGTTTTGAGTTTTAATTTATGCACTTTAAAATTCACTCAGAGTGTATCATTCACTAGCTTTTAGTATATTGACAATATCCATCACCAAAGCCCAATTTTAGAAGTTTGTAATCCCTAGAAGAAATCTTGTAGCACTAGTAGTGACATTATGTTCTGTTCCTGACCCTGTCCTGTCCTCCCCCAGTCCTCTTAATATATTTCAGTTTCTATGTATTTGCCTGCTCTAGATATTTCATATCAGTGAAATGGTCCAATACATAATGTGATATTTTGTGACTGACTTCTTTCACTTAGTATAATGTTTTCAGAGTTTATTCAACTTACAGCATCTGTTAATACTTAATTACTTTTTATCACTGAATAATGTTTTGTTGTATAGATACATAGCACATTTTTATACGTTTAAAAAGTTGTGTTTTATAGTCCTGTTAAATGTTATACTGAGACTTCTAAGGGACAGTATCTGATGATTCATTTGTTTTTCTGAATGGCCCGTGTTTTCTCATTTACTTGTATACCTTCTGACATTTTTGTGTTATACCGGAGAACTGAATATTATAAAGTAGTAACTAAGGTCATATTCTCCTCCGGGATTTACTGTTTTCAGTTGCTAAACAATGCAGTTGTCTTTTTGTTTAGTGATTTTTGTAGGCTCATTTTGTCATTTTGTCCCATGTGCTTTTTTCCTTTGTGTCCAGGTAGTGTTTTGTCTGGTGTTTTCTTGAAGCAAACAACGCCACTTCTGGCAGCCTTTGAATGTTGCCCCTGTGCTATGACACTCTTTAAGAACTCAACCGTACCCTCTGCAGATCTGCCTTAGCCTTCCCTTCCTGGTGCACTTAGCTTTAGGACCAGCTAGAATTTGAAAGAGTAGGGGACTTAGCTCATGAGTGAGTGTGCAACCGGATCATGTATTTGACTTTTTAAATACGGCAGTCACTTTCAGATGCCCTAACTTCCTAAGGAACCTTTGTCCTCAGCTTTTCTTCCCAGGCTGAAGTTGTCTATTTTGTATCTTAATTGTAATTTTTTTGCTCAGGGTGACCGCAGGATGTTTTTTTGCCTTACTGTGGTTGAGAGATACTTGATGCTTTTCTTTTTTCAGTAAGTTTCACGTTAGAAGAAACAGAGGTGAACTCCTTGCCTCAATATTTCAACAAGTTCGTAGACAGAAGACACAAGCAAATGACTTGTGAATAAGGTGTCTCTGATGCTTCTGCACTTAGAGTCCAAGGTTCCACACTGACTGTGAGGCTGCCATCATTAAGGCTGTTGTTGAGTTGCTTGTGGCCTGGCCCAGTAAAAATGCCACACAGCTTTCCTATCATCTTGAAGTGACTTTTTTTTTTTTTTTTTTTTTTTTTTTTGCGGCACCGGAGATTGAACTCACAACCTCGCGCCTGCCAGGGCAGGCGCTTAAGGCACTGAGCCAAACTCCCGGCCCGGGTTTTTTTGAGGCAGGGTCGCACTATGTAGCTCAGGCCGGCCTTGCGCTCGCGTTGTAGCCCAAGCCGGCCTCGAACCCACAACGCTCCGCCTACCTCATTGAAGTTACCTTTTTCTGGAGTCATTGCTTTCTTGGTTATCACAGTCTTTACTGATGTTTTCAGAGTACTGAGAAATTTTGGTTCTAAGAGGTTGGGCTTCGTGTGTGGTGTTTCTGTGGAAGAACTGGAGTTTGAAGCTGCATCCTTTGTGATTTTGTAGATACCATTCCATATTCTTTTATTGTTAGGATTTTGTCTTTATGTTTTGTCATATCTTCTTGCTGCTTTTTGGACTTTGTACTCTTTCCTCACCCCTTCCTCCTCAGTTCTGCATAAGAAGATTGATTTTATTTCTAGTCTTTATTTCTTATGTATTTTTTTGAAATGTAAAAATATAGGCAGATCAACTAGATGAAAAATCAACAATGAACTATCAAAAGTAAATGAAACTTTTGAACAAATGGACTTAGTAGATGTCTTGGTGGATTGCATCCCACAACATCAGAATACACATTCTTCTCAACTGCACTTGGGACATTCTCCAAATGAGACCACATACTAGCTCATCAAACATGCTTAGGTAAATGTAAAGGAGTTGAAATTATCCCATACATACTATCAAACCATAGTGCAATGAAATTGGAAATCAGTGGCAAAAGAAACCACATGAACTTCATAAACACATGGAATTAAATAACATCCACCTGAATAACCAATGGATCACAGATGACATTGAAGAAGAAATTCTATAGTTTCTACTATTAAATAATAATGCCAATATAACATACTAGAACTTATGGGATACAATGAAAGCAGTTCTTTGAGGGACATTTATAGCAGTGAATCCCCATATCAGAAAAACAGAGCAACCTCAAATAAACAATTTAATGTTGAACCTCAAGCTTCCAGAAAAAGAAGAGAAAGTTAAACTGAAAGCTTGTACCAGGGAGGAAATTACAAAGATCAGAGCAGAAATCAATGTAATAGTGGCTAAGAAAATAATACAAAGAGTCAGTGAATTGAAGAATTGGTTCTTTGTACAATTAAATAAAATTGACAAACTCTTAGCCAACCTTATTAAAAAAAAAAAAAAAGACCGAAATCCATGCAGTTAGGAATGGAAAGGGGGAAATCACAACAGATTCTGCAGAAATCCAGAAAATCATTAGTAACTACTTTGAGAACATCTATTTTAATAAGATGGAAAACAGAAGAAATGGACAAATTCCAATACACATTTGAATTACCAAAACTGAATCAAGAAGATGCAAAAATTATAAATAAGCTGATATCAATCAGTGAAATAGAAAATATAATTAAAAACCTAGCAGCAAAGAAAAGCCCAGGTCCTAACAGTTTCACTGCTGAATTCTACAACAAATTTAGAGAAGACCTTATGCCACTACTTCTCAAACTCTTTAATGAAACTGAAAGGGAAACAGTACTCCCAAAGTCATTCGTGGAAGCAAGTGTGACCCTACCAAAGCCAGAAAAGGACCCAACCAAAGTAGAGGACTACAGGCCAATCTGTCTAATGAACATAAGTCCAAAAGCCCTCAATAAGATGCTGGCAAACAGAATGCAATAAGTCATCAAGAAGATTAAACACCTTGAACAAATAGGATTCATCCCAGGGGTATAGGAATTTTTCAACATATGCAAATCAATAAATGTAATGCCATATTAACAGAGCCAAGGAGTTACTAGATATCTGCAGAGTGTTCCACCCCACATGACCATATGATCATTTCAGCTAATGCAGAAAAAGCTTTTCACAAAGTCCAACACTCATTCATGATAAAAACCCTACATGAAATTGGAATCTGATCTCAAATCTGATCTCAATCTGATCTCAAAACAATAGCCAGCCTCACACTAAATGGACAAAAACTGAAAGCTTTCACTGTAAAATCAGGAGGAAGACAAGGATATCCACTGCCACTGCTCTTAATCAGTATAGTTCTAGAAATATTAGGCAGAGCAGTTAGACAAGAGAAAGAAATAAAAGGAATAATGATAGGAAAAGAAGAAGTTAAATTATCCTTTTTTTGCAGATCACATGATACTCCACATAGACGACCCCAAAAACTCCACCAAAAGACTTCTAGACTTAACCAGATTCAGTTGTGTAGCTGATTACAAAGTCAACACTCAAAAGTCATCAGCATTCCTGTACGCAAACCCACTGAAAGAGAAATTAGGGAAACACCACCTTTCAAAAAGCAATTAAAAAAAATGAAGTATTTAGGAATCAATCTAACAAAGGAAATAAAAGAACTCTACATTGAAAACTACAGTACTCTGAAAGAAGAGATCAAAAAGGATGTCAGAAAATGGAAAGATGTTGCTTGCTCACGGGTATGAAGAACTAACATAGTAAAAATGGCCATATTCCCAAAATTGTTATACAGATTTATTGTAATCCCAATCAAAATACCATTAGCATACCCTACAGAACTACAGAAACCATTCCTAAAATTCATTTGTAACTGAAAGAGACCTAGAATAGCAAAAGCAGTTAAGGGTGACAAAGGCAAAGCAGGTGGCATCACAATCCCTGACTTGCAATTATACTACAGAGCTACTGTGACAAAAATAGTACGGTACTGGCAAGAAAACAGACCCAAGGATCAATGGAACAGATTAAAAGAGACAGAAAATGCTTCAAACACACTCAACCATCTTATCTTTGACAAAGGGGCCAAACACATTTACTGGAAGAAAGATAGCTTCTTTAATAAATGGTACTGGAGAAACTCGCTTTGCACATTGCCAAAAACCAGACCCATGTATATTACCGTGCACTAAATTAGAATCAAAATGGATCAAAGACGTAAATATTAAAACAGAAACAGTAAATACACTGGAAAAGAGAATAGATAGAACTCTTGAAGACATTGGTGTAGGCAAAGACTTCATGAGCAAAACCTTGACTGCATGGAAAATACTACAAAGAATCCAGAACTGGGATCTTACCTTAATTAAAAGCTTTTGCACAGCAAAAGAAATCACCAACAGAGTGAAAAGAAAACAGAGTGAGAAAAAAATCTTAACCAGTTGTTCTTCAGACAGAGGACTAATATCTAGAACATACAAAGAAATAAAAAAAAAATCAAACCCCCAAATTTATTTATTCATTTATTCACTTATTTATTTTTATTTTTATTTTTATTTTTTATTTAAGGGAAAAAAGACAGAAAAGAAAGACAAAAAGCAAAAGAGACAAACAAACAATAACAAATCCAATACAATAACATTATAGGTTTATAAAACAAGATGATAGGAATTTGACAATGGTTGCAATATTGCATGTTGTTACCTTCAAAAGAGTTGTTTAGATTAGCAGATGTAGACATGTAAAATTGATCTAATCATGAGTATTAACTGTTCTTTTTCAATAACTAATATATTTAGTAGTATAGTCATTTTAGCTATCTTGTGTTTACATATATACAAATTTATGTCTTTTCCCTTTTCGCTTACTTCTTTCCTGCTTTCCCCTATCCCAATTACTTTTGCTCTTTGAGCAGTCTCTTACCCTTACACAGTATTTATTGTAGATTTTGGATCGTATATACTTTTTCAGTTTCTTACACTAGGGAGACAATACGGTATTTACACATATGAGTTGGATTTATTTCGTTTACGAGTATGGTCTCAAGTCAGGCTTCCAAATTTAAAGACCTGATCCAAAAATAGGCATCTGAAATGAAGAGACACTTCTTAAATGAAGAAGTAGAAACAGCAAAGAAATATATGAAAAAATGTTCAGCATCACTGATAATTCAAGAGATGCAAATTAAAACAATGCTGAGATTCCATCTCACTCCAGAAATAATGGCTATTATGAAGAAAGCTACCAATAACAAGTGCTGGCAGGGCCGTGGGAGAAAGGAGAGAGTGCAGACTGGTGCAACTACTATGGAAATTAGTATGGAGATTTCTCAAAAAACTAAGACTAGGGGTTCCATTTGACCCAGCTACTCCCCTTATTAATATCTTCCTAGAAGAATTAAAAGCATTGTACCATGGTGGTGATAAAAATAAATAAATGAATAAAGAAATTTTGGGGTCTGATTTTTTTTATTTCTTTGTACATGGTACCATGTTTATGGCAGCACAATGTGTAATTGTTTGATCTTAGAAACATCTCAAATGCCCATCAACCAATGAATGGATAAAGATGTGTGTTTGAGTTTTTAGTTGATTTTTTTAATAATTAAGTTTATTGGTACAATTTAGATATGCATCATGATCTTATTCATCAGAGAGGATTTGTACCTGTACGATATATTTTACTTCCTCTTTTTCCCCATTCCGTCCCCTCTCCTCAACCTCTCTTCCCCTCCTTATTTACAAAGTTTTGTTTCCATTTTATCCTTTTTTTCTAATTTTTTCTTTTCCCTTCCATCCCCCCAATTCCTCTTTCCCTTTGAAGAATTGCTTATTTTGTCATATCTATATTATACATTTATTTTTTATATACACTTTCATTGTCTTATGCCACAGAGACAATGCAATATTTACATGTGTCCAATTTACTTCACTTAAGAGTATGGCCTAAGGTCTATCTATTTGGCTATAAATGTTTCAAGTTTATCCTTTTTTGTGGCTAAGTAGTACTCGATTGTATAAAAAAATCACATCTTTTTTATCCACTCATGAGGACTTACTGCATTCTCTTTGCCAGTATGTTATTGAGGATTTTTGCATCTATGTTCATCAGTGAGATTGGCCTGTAGCTCTCTTTGTTTGTTGGATCCGTCTCTGTTTTGGTATATGGATCATACTTGCTTTCAGGAGCAACCTTGGTTGTATTGTTTCCCTTTAAGATGTGTATGTTTTTTAAAACACAGTGGAGTACTACTCTGCCATGAAGAAGGATAAAGTTCAGACTTTTCTAGCTAAATATATGCACCTTGAGACCATACTCTCAAGTAAATAATTTGAACACACATGTGTAAATACTGCATTGTTTCTCTGGTATGACAAACCGAAAGTGTAAATAAGGACCAAAATTTATAATAGATATTGGGAAATGGGAACAAAATGTTCAAATGAGAAGGAGAAGAAGGGAGGGGGGCAGGGGAGTGGAAAGAAGGAAAAAGTCACTTGAGCATGACTTGGACATGTACCTCTGTCTGGAAGACTGATTTTCTAAAAAAACAGAAAATGCATTGCCAAGGCCCTGGCAGAAGCATACTTGAGGTGCTTACCCTTTTATAATGAAACTCCTTCTCACATGTGAAAAAATAAAATAAAAATTTTAAAAAGATATATTGCCTCCCTTTTTCTAGTTTGGAAGTTACATATGTTCTTTTCTATTCTTTAAGTGACACAATTATAATTTTAACTTGAATATCTAACAGTGTCTAAAGTTTATCACTTTCTACTGCCTGCGTTGTAGTCCCAGCTCCTAAAATATTTTAACTGTGATAGTCCTTCTTGTATTCCAGGTTAATTTTGTTCATATGATAGTTTCATCATTTTGTCTCCTATAAATAATAATTATTGTATTCATACAGTTAAATTTTGTTTTGGTACATGGATTTTTCTGTTGAATTCTTTGCTCAATATTTTTGCTTTATATCTTAGTTTATGTTCCTGGAATCCTTTTTTTCTGCGCTCAAGTACATATGTTAGAACTACTTTAATGAGGTTTTGTTGCTCACTTTTATTTGCCAAAAAATGATTCTTTTATGTGATTTTTTATTTTTCTCATGGTAGTTTAGTTATGAACAGAATCTTGGTCAATTTCTTTTCTCAGAACTTGAAGATATTCTTAACCTGTTCCATCTGTTACTGTTGTGAAGTTAGATATATTGTATGTACCTAGATACTTAAATTTCTGGAATTGTTCATTACTCCTGCACTTTTGTGGTTTTGTCTGGTACTATTGTCCTTTAGTTTGAAGAGGATTGTTTTTTAAGCTTTTCTGGGGTTGATCTGTTGAAGAGAAATTCTCTTGTCTTTTGTTGTTTCTGAATGTCTTTATGTTGCTTAAATTCGTGAAGGTTATCTTTGTGGGCATATTGACAGCTTTTCTTTCAGAATTTGCAAGATGTTTTCTCTTTGTCTTGTCTCCTGTCATGTTTCTGATTAAATTTAGGTGTCATTTCCCCCTTTAGTAGTATATGTTTCTGCTTTAAAGATTGAAAGTCTTTTATCTTTATTATTGTTTTTTAAAAGTATAATTATCATGTCCCTATTACTGATTTTGTTTATCCTAATTTGGGACTTAGTGAGTTTCTCAAATTTGAGGTTGATGTCTTTTGTGAATTTTGGGAAGTTCTCATCTGGCATCTCATCAGATATTTCTTTTATCATAGTCTAATGGATTTACTCCATAAAAACAGTATTTATTTATTTAACAGTAAACTTTCAACTACAAACCTTGAATACATGAAAGATGTTCCAAAGACAAGTGTAAGAGGACTGATAAAACCCAAACTGACTCAATATTTTCTCATGATATAAGCTGGCATAACAAGAAGTAAAATTCATTGTTTTCACAATAGCAACAATATGGTGCACATACAGTAGTTTCTGGATGAATATTAACTGTTCAAATTTTGGTTTCAAAAGAAAACAGTTCAATTTAAAAGTCAGTGCTTTGTCTTTTTCCATAGGGTTCCTGCTGATTTCAGCTTCAAAATGTAAAGTATATACCTTGAATGATTAGCTCAAATTGTACTGGCACTAAGAAAAAATAAGTCCTTCCCTTTATTTTGAAGTAACACAAAGACTCACGAATTTCATCAAACACTTCTGCCTCAGTTTCCTTTTGTCTCCTTGTGGTACTCCAGTTATGTCCGTGATTATCTGTCTGACAGTCTCAGAGAACAGGACTGTACTGTTCATTCTTTTTTCTATTCACTTCTTTCCAAGTTCATCTTGTCTAGGTTGTTGTTAATGTCTGATATAGAAGTTTTCATTTCTTTTGAAATTTTTTTTTCTGTTACTTGAAATTGATCCCAGGGCCTTTGCACTGAGCTACATTTTATCCCTTTCCATTTAGAGACAGGATCTTGCTAAGGTGATCAAACTAGGCTTGAATTTGTGATTCTCCTGCCTCAGTCCTCCCTTGAGGACTAGGATTACAGGTGTCTTTTGAATTGTTTTTTAAAGTTTCAATTTCTGCTGGAATTCTCATGTTATTTTGACTAGTCTAAGTAACTCATATATGTGGAATCATACAGTATGTCCTTTTGTGACTGGCTTATTTAACATTGCTATAATGTCCTTCAGTTTGATCTATATTGTAGCCCATGCCACAGTTTTCATTCTTCTTAAGGCTCAGTAGTGCTGTATCTTACAATCATATACATACCACATTTTGCTTATTTATTCAACTTTTGAGGTTGCTTGGATGACTTCTATAGTTTAGTGATTGAGAATAATGCTGCTGTAAATACAAGTCTATGAATATCTCTTTGTGACCCTACTTTCAATCTTGTGTGTATTTACAGACATGGAATCCCTGAATCATGTGATAAAGTCTGGTTTTAATCTTTTGAGGACCACCATGCTACTTACCACAGTTGCTAAACAATTTTATAAAATTTCCACCAGCAGTGCACAAGTATCCCAATTTCTCTAAATTCACACCAGCATTTTTTGTATTCTGTTTTTTGGATAATAGCTATATTCATGGATATGAGAAAATATATCGTTATGGTTAGGATTTGTAGTTCCTTAATGATTAGGGATATTGAACATCTTTTCATGTACTTATTGACTATTTGTACATCTTCTTTGGAGAAGTGTCTATTCAAGTCTTTTTCCATTTTGAGAATTTGGTTTTCTGCTGTTAGATTTATAGGAATTCTCTATGTATTACAGGCATTAATCCCTAAATATGATTTGCAAATTTTTTCTCCCATTGTATGGGTTGTTTTTTTTCACTCTGTAGATAATGTTTTTAACGCAAAAATTTAAAAATTTTTGTGAAGTCAATTTTGTCCATTTTATCTTTTGTTGCCTGTACATTTTGTAATATATCAAAGAAATTATTGCCAAATCCAGTATTGTGATGTTTTGCCTTATATTTTCTTCTAAGACTTCTGAACTTTTATGTCTTACATTTAGGTCTTTGATCCATTAGAGTGAATTTTTTAATATATAGTGTTTGGAAAGTGTTACAGTTTGTGCCTTGGTGTTCCCCTAATGCCTCAGATGATCATGGGGAGCAGGCTTTTCAGAGGCGGCTGAATCTAGAGTTTGTGGTTGATTTGTAGTCCAATGATGGGATCAAGGGCATGAGTACTACACCTACTCAGGGTGGGTACCCTGCACACAATATAAGGGACAGAAAGTGGTTTGTCTCTCTCTCTTTCCCTTGTTATTTTTGCTGTCTTCTGCCACCATGAATGGTTGCCCCTCTGCCACAGGCCACCTGCCTAGGAGCCAGCCAGTTATGGACTGAAACTTCTACAAACTGTGAGCTAAATAAATCTTTCCCCCTTTAACTTTGGGTCTAATGTAACTAAGACAGAAAGGTTCCAGCATCATCCTTTTGCATGTGGATGTTGAGTTTTCAAAGAACCATTTCTTGAAAACACTGTCCTTTCTCTGTAGTGTGGTCTTAGCATCGTCGTCAAAAATCGTTTGACTAGACAGCAGAAGCTCTGAACTCCTTGCAGCCAGACTCAGAGTCCTTGTGGCACCACACTCCGGGGTACACTCTGCCTAGCTCCCTCGGACCAGGAGGCCTTGGCCCCCACCCAGTATGGCAAATGCTTCACCCACATGCCCCGGGAGGCTGCCCTCACTTGCTGCGCACAGGATTCAGCTCTACTGGGTCCTCCGACTCAGCGTGACGCACCAGGGGAACGCCCAGTCAGCCTCACAGGACACAGAGCCACATAGGTTCTAGAAGAAAATGACAAAACGAAAGACCAAGAGGCAGGCTCAGTCCCCCAGCCCACTGAGAACAAACCCAAAAGACACTGAAATGGAAGACAGTGGGAGTCACACAACTGAACTTTCTGAAATGATAGAAAATTCAGTAAAGAAACAGTTTGATGAAGCTATAGAGAAATTCAAATCAGAAATATTGTCTCAGCTAAAAAATGAAATGAGAATCATTATTAAAGAAATGTGTGTATCTAAAGAAGAGCAAGATAAAAAAATAGAACTTAAGAAAATGATTGAAACTTTGAATGAACAATATAAGACACAAACAGAATGCATGAAAGAGATGGAAAGGGAAATGCAGGAAATGAAAAACTCAATGGAAAGTTTGAAAAACTGCTTGAATGAAGCTAAAGATAGAATCTCAGATCTTGAAGACAGCATGGGAGATCATGGCCACGAAAGAAAAGAGCTCTTAAAAATAGTAAGGAACCAAGAAACAACAATTCAACAGATGCAAGACGATGCCAAGAGAAATAACATAAGACTAACAAGCATCAATGAAAAAGCAGGGGTCAATACTAATGACCTGCGAAGTCTATTCACAGAAATAATAGCAGAAAACTTTCCAAACATGGGAAGAGAATCTGAAATACAAGTAACTGAGGCATACAGAACCCCAGTTAACCATAACCAAAATAAATCTTCACCCAGACATATAACAATAAGGGTATCAGAAATAAAGCACAAGAACAAAATACTAAAAGCTATCAGAGAAAAGAAACAGATCACCTATGAAGGAAAGCCTATCAGAATCATGACAGACTTCTCAACACAAACCTTAAAGTTAAGAAGAGCTTGGAGTGAAGTATTTCAAATCCTGAAAGAAAACAACTTTCAACCCAGATTGATGTACCCTGCAAAACTATCCTTAAAAATTGATGGAGAAATAAGATACTTTCATGACAAAGAACAACTGAAGAAATTTATGGCCACCAAACCAACACTACAAAGAGTACTGAAAGACACTCTAGAAAGAGACA
>RJWM01025004.1:0-28727 GCA_004363535.1 Dasyprocta punctata | reverse complement strand
GATTTTTGGGGGTCTCCTATGTAGAGTATCATATCGTCTGCAAATAATGATAATTTCACTTCTTCCTTTCCTATTCTTATTCCTTTTATTTCTTTCTCTTGTCTAATTGCTCTAGCTAATATTTCCAGAACTATATTGAGTAGGAGTGGTGATAATGGACATCCTTGTCTTGTTCCTGAATTTAGGTTGAAGGTTTTCAGTTTTTCTCCATTTAGTAAGATATAGGCTGTTGTAGGGTGTATGTTTTCTAGTATAAAGTCATCACATACACAAGTGGTGCCTTGGTACATAAACTTAATTGTTTCCACAATCTGTTCACAAATCAAGTGATACAAGAACTGAATCAAATTCAATAGTTAGTTTCAATGTTCTCTAAGGGGAAATTTGATTCAGTTCTGATCCAATTCAATATGCAACCAGAATCTTGGAAAGAACTAAATTCATGAACCGAGGTATCATTGTAACTTGTTTTAGAAAAAATTTGAAGAGGTATATGGTATTGTTGTGCTAAAAATGTGTAAAATTCATGGAGTAACTTCCAACACTAAAATGCATTATTTCTTAAATGCATTTCCCAGATAAAATATGATTGCCTAATGCAAAAACTATAACAAAATTCTAACCAAAACATTTTCAAAATGCAAATGTTATTATGCAACTCCAGTGTTGATTATGTTCTTCAAAATATAATTAAAAATACATGTAAGAAATTATCACTAAAACTGCAATAATTAAATTAATTGAAATATTTTGTATGTTTTAGAATATATGTTTATATATTTATATTTTTAATGTTTTATGAGAAGTTTTATGTGTAACTATGAATAGACACAATCTAACCAAGGTGATGCTCTTTTATAACTTTACACATAGTAATTTAAACTCAAAATTTAATGGAAATTCATAATGAAGTTTGAAACAAAAATTTAAGTAAATCTATAGCATCCAAATAAAATCATGAAGTGAAAGCAATTACATTTTAAATTGTATGAAATTTGTGGACACACCTCGGTATGTAATCTTTTTACTGTCTGTTAGTTGGGGGATACCATAAAAGTTACTCATCTTTAAGATTTTATTTTGCATTTTATGTGAATGTTTAAGACATTATCTCAGGGGCCGGGGATATAGTTCAATGGCAAGAGTGTCCACCTGGCAAATGCAAGGTCCTGAGTTTGATTCCCAGTACAAAAAAAAAAAAAAAAAAAAAAAAAAAAAAAAAAAAAAAAAAAAAAAAAAAAAAAAAAAAAAAAAGGAAAAAAAAGACACTAACTCAAATCCTACAATAACATTATGAGACAAATACTTCTAGTAATTTTAGGTTATATACAGTAGGGCACTAAGGTAAAGATAGCACAAGTCAGTTGGGAAGGCATCATATTGGGTTCTGATATTAACCTTAAAGGTAAATACAAATAGCATGAATAAACTGTAGTTAGGGATTAAATTCTAGTTCTTAAAGAGTAAATTCATTGATTAAGTATCTGAAAATGACAGTGTTTTTATACAGATAGACATATTCCTTTATTGTCAATGGTTTTGACTCTGATGACACTTTCTTTTTTACCATTATCTGCGTGCTGTGTGTGTGTTTGTGTGTTCATGCAAGTGCCTTCTTTGAATTTAATGCCTGCTACAATCTATTCCTAATGGTCCTTATAATCCATATCAATAGGATGATCACTTACAAATTTCAGAACTACTACATCAATTACCACAAAATAATAGCCCCTGTTCTCTACAGTTTTTCAGTGTACACATTTGTGAGCACAGAATTCACCAACAACAAACCTATTTTAGGTATTTTTGCTCTTTGTTGCTCTAATAGATACTGTAGTTTATGAACTTTAAAAGTTAAGGGCTCTCTCTCTATCTGTTACATTTTGGTCTTTGCAACAAGACCTAGCTATGTAATTCGTGCCGGCCTTGAACTCACTGTGTAGCCTAGACAGGCTTCAAAGTTATTGGCGATTCTAACACAGTCTCACATGTGCTGGGATTACAGGTGTGCACCACCATGACTGGTAAGATAGCTCCCTTTTAGTAAATCTCAAGTAGCAAAGTCATGTAAGATAGAAAATGGGATTCTAGATGGAGTTGAAACTTGGGACAGAAGAATAGAAGGTGGTTTGTATTAAATTTATGAAAGCAAACAATAATCTCAACTGGATAGAACAAAGCTGTATTCATTAAATGAATACTGATTGAGACTTATATATAGTATGTAGGAGGAGAAAAGTGCATTAGGTTTTGAATTCTAGATAAAAAATAAAAAGGAGCTATAAAAGCAATATTAATTACCTCATTGTTTCTGAAATTGGTAGTAAATGGAGAAGTTTAACACAGAATATAGTTGAAGAATATTTGGTTTTGATTTGAGGTGAGATGGTTTTTCAAGTCTCATTTGTATAGGACGATCATTAGAATTAAAATTATGTTTGTTGTTACATTTCTTGTCAGTTCTGATCATGATCAGTTTTCAAGGATAATGCATAAACTAAAAATACTGTACGCATAACACACTCACCATTTCCACAAGATTCATAGCACCTTGAAAGAGTTTAGTTTTATAATGACATTTTCCTTTTTATTCATTAAATGCTCTACTTTTTCAAGATAATCAAATAGTTGACTGTTCAATTGTATTAAAGTTCTTATTAGCATAATCACATCACAAAGATAATTTAAATTCACTTAATGTTAATATTAAGGTAAATTATCCAAAATATAGCCTTTTACTGGACTTTATTGGCATACTACACATTAACAATGATAAAACAACTGTATGTCTCATGTAATTTTTAATTCTGTGTATCCTGAGAAATGTTTCTTTTTTTTTTTTTACTACTTTTTATGTTCCCACAGCTATCTTTATTTAGGCTCCTCTTCTGATTTTTAACATTAATAATGATTAGCGAAGTTGTTGAGTATAGTCTGGACTTTCTAGAGTCTGCATTTTTCCTGATTATATTACCACAATATTTTAACATATTTTATACCTTTTACTTACTGTAAATCCATAGCTAAGCATTGAAATTTGAAAAAATTCAGATCCAGATGTTTGGGGTAAGAATATATTATATATGCTGCTGAATAATTACATTTGAAAGCATATAATTTTTGTTGCCTTTTCCTTTTTATAATACTAGCAACTTCCGATCATTAATAATTGACTAATGAGTATGGAAAAATGATATTCTAATTATACCTAATTTTTTATCCATTTTGATTATTATTTGGGAATATAATTTTATCCTTCCATTTGCCAGTTTTCAAAATAACTGATTCCATAGCATCTTCCAAATGTGAATTCTTAAAATTATGTAAATAGACTCATGAATTCTATTTGTTGCTGTAGCTTTTCTTTAAGAATTTTGGTCCATGGCCAGAGGGAGGATCTGCAGAGTGGGTCTGAAGTCTTTTCTGTCCTATCCCAGTAATCTCTGACACTGCCTGATTTCTAGTATGACAAGACATTCAGGTTCAACTTGGATATTTTCTGTGCCAGACATGTCATCAACTCTACAAGGACAGAAGTCATCAAAATTTACCATTTAATTTGAAAATTTGAATATGAAGTCTAGACTTTATCTAATATGCAATTGAAAATAAAATTATTTCATTTATACTGGAAGCTTAGGATGTAAATACTGTTAAAAAGAGTAAGAGAATAAAGGTGCTGAATTGAGATGTAGGTACTTGAACCATGAATAATTTGAGTAAAACACTCAGGAGAGAGGCGAGGAACGAATATAATGAAACACATGTATAATGTTGAAAGAATACCGAGGGATACTGTAAGAAACTATTTTTGAAAATCTTTCCAACTTTAATGATAAAATAAGAAATTTCATCCATAATCCATCATTAGAATATACAGGTCTAAAAAACGTTCATTTTATGCTACTCACATATAGTATGTTTTTATGTAACATCAAGTAATTTGTATAGAACAACAGATACAACCTGTGAAAATTGTATTTTTAGGATATAGTCAAGAAGAGAAAGTGGATGCTTTACTACAATTTAATATAGAAAACAAGAATATCGATGAAAAAATGTAAGACTTTAGTAAAACAGATTCTTAACTAAATAGACTCACTTATTCACTGTACTTGATTAAAAAAAGATGAGAAAGATTATCGTAAACCACAAACAGATAGAAACATGTGGAAATATGCATTGTAAATCATAACAGTTAATTTCCCAATATAAATATGATATATTTTAATTGAAGAAAATTTGTAGAGTATATAATTCATCTCATTATATCATACAATATAGAGAAAACTAATGTTAACATGAGGTGTACTGTATATTTTATAGTGCATTGAAACTAAAATCATATATGACTATATATATTATATTGCAATGTTATTTTCATTTATCCATGTCTTATATATTTACAGGATGTTCAACTTCCAGTAAATATTTTTGAATATTATTTTTAATACATCCATAGAATATCATCATACAGGTGTGATCCAATATATTCACTGTTTCAGTATTTGGAGATTTCAGAAATATTTCTTAGTGTTTTATTGTAATAAGCATTGCATATCTGTGGTGCTAAACCTCTACATTCTTGTTTAAATTTATTTCCTCATAATAAATTTCCAGAAATGAAATCTGTAAATTTTAAATAATATTTTGCTATATTTGCCTCTAGAACTCTATAAGAACTATTCTTTATATTACAGTATAAGCTTCCTACCAATATCCTGGGAAGGTGCCATGCAAGACACTGGTGTCTATAAAAGTAGTACTTTCCTTTTAAGCAGTTTCTTCCCCTTTTGCTTTCACAATATGGATCCTACTTACTCTATCTGTTTTTTACCCTAGTGAGACAATACAATGAAAGAAAAATTGGGACAAAGGAAAGGAGAAAAGAAAGAAGGGAAAAGATTGCATATATATATATATATATATATATATATATATGTAAATATATACACAAGATAAATAATTACACTACTAATGTATGTCAGTTCACCAAAAAGAACAATTTGTACTTTCATTGGTCATTTATTCATGCCTGTATCTTGCAATCTGAACAACTATTTTGAAGATAACAATGCACAGTGTATTAACCATTGTTAATCTTCTATTACATTGTTTTGAAATTCTATATCACTTTTTGTTTTTTTTCATTTTAAAATAAAAAAAATCAGTTCACAGTAAAATAAAATAAAAATTGTTATTTCCATAAATTCCCAGGAAGTTAATAACATTTTTGGTAGTAGTCAGTACTGTTGGAAAACTATGTCATGCTTTAAATTGTTCAAATGTTTTAAAGGTATTTTTCCTCCATATTTTGATGCACAATATTTGTACAATGGATTCTTGAATCTATAGAAAAATTTTACACATAATACAGAAAATATCAAAACAAAGGACTTTTGAAAATCACTTGCAGAGTCTAATGTCATTTGGTGAACAGTGTTTCAATAGAATATTATTTGCATTTGCAAATCCTTTCACTGCACTGTATAAATCTTCCTCAATTTAGATTGATGGGCTGGTAATTTGACCTTTCATTAGACAGTTATTTCTTAAAAGTTATTAAATAAAAGGTGTATATATTGAGTGTTTAGCAAGTAATTTAGGGCAGTCTCTAGAAAAGTAATAGATATTTGGAACTTGAAAGTTGTAGGATTTTCCTATTTTCAAAATTATCATAAATATACATTCTGTTTCTTAGACATACGGTTTTCATTTAAACCTGTTCTTTTTTTAAAAAGTTTTCAGTAATGGGGAAATATGACTAACGTTTTAAATGTCATAATTGAGTGCTTTTACTATACAATGTCATATTGAAGAAGAAAAGGAGAAAGGCCAAATGAGATAAAATGTTCGATCATCTCCACGGGTGATTTATGTATATGGAGACTAGACTGTTAGAGTCAACTTTCAGACAACATAGGAACTGAAGCTGGGTCCATCTGTAAAGTCATATATAAATCATAAATGTCCTCAGGATTTTTGTTTTGTGGAGAATTGGATATTAACTTTTAAAAATGCTCAAGTCTGTGTTAAAAGAAACCTTACCTCAACTTTTCTACCGCATTCCAGGTCATTTCTTGTTTCTTTTCCCTTTTTGTCATAACTTATTCTAATCACTCCTTTCTCAATTCAAAGCTTATTCCTCAAATTTCACAGAAAATATTTCACTGTAAAGCAACTCATTAAGTACTCATTAAGCTCCTTTCCCCTGCATCTTGAGTCCATCTTATCGGTATTGTTCTGCTTGATATACCACAGCAAAATCTTCCAGACTATCTGACTTACACAACACGTGTTTATCTTCTCATGCTTTTGGAAGTTGATGGCAGAAATGATTTCCGGTGAGGCCTCTTTGCTTGGCTTGCAGGCATCCGGCTTCTTGCTTTGCACTCATAAATGCTTTGAGAGTGAGCATATTTGTGTCTCTTTCTCTTTGAATAAAGACATCAGATATCTATTCTCCCAATCTCATGCAGTACTGTTCAAAGTAGTCAAAATTTGAATCAAACTGAGTATCTATCAAAGAATGAATGGAGAAAATGTAACAAGTGTACTCAGTGGAATACTTGCCAACTTCATCCCATACAACTTTAACTCCACCACACAAGACTAAGGCAGAAGGATTGCTAGGAGTTTGAGTCCAATCTGAACTACATAGCAAGATCCTGTCCCATTAAGACAAAAATGAATAAATAAAGAAATAAATAGGTCCTATTATTGATGATCATATAGATTAGCATAAAGGAAATATTGATTAAATGAAGCAAAATTATGGTCAGATAGGAAACACAAAATCATTTAATGTGTCATAAATATGAAACCTCAGGCAGCAAATTATTCAAGCCAAAATATGGGGTAACAAATTTTCTTCCTCATCCAAAACTCATGAACTTCAGAATAATACGACAATTATTTTACTTTTAATGTATATTTCAAATCTGTTTGGGCCACATATTATCTTACCTCTGTGCCTTTTCAGATATGTTTAATTTGCATAAAAATACACTTGTCTCATTTCCTGTACAATTCTCTTTTGCATTCATGCTTCACCTAAGGTGCTATATTCTCTGGAGAGGCTTTTTAAATCTCTAGAGTGAATATAGTGATTGTCTATTAATTCTGTAACTTATTCTTCCCATTATAGTATGTTGCAGACCACATACAAAATGCAAATGTGCTTCCCTATTCAAAATTGAACTGCCCGACAGCAGTAATCATAAACACACACACATGCATGCTCACATAAATAAAATATGAAAACTTTTACTACTTATAATGAGGCTTTCTGAAGAGAATAGGCAACCTTCCCCACCAAAAGTATTAAAATGAGTTGATATTGCAAGGAATTTGCTGTTTAACTAATTGTGACTATCAAGTGAGTCTGAAGTAATAACTGCCCCACACAGAAAGCTATTCACATAGTTTGAATATACTTTTGATACCAAAGGATTTATCAGCTAGGCCAGATAAAGGGCAGAAAGGCAGGGGAATGAGATTTTATATATAGTTATCAACAATCCAACAACAAAAAATTAGTCAGATTCTTTATTACTTGGTGACAGAACCTTAGATGAGCTAGAGAAAAACAAAAACAAAAAACTGTGTCACTGAGGTATCTGTTCCAGACAGTCAGCCAATGGGAGAGAACTGGCTTTTATCACTTTCTGCAGTGAAACAAGTAAGAGGCTAAACCAAGGCTACCTTCCTCTGCTCTGCCTTTCAGCCAGAATTGCATGCCAGCAGAGGGCTTAGCAAGTAACGTGTCACATTACTGTTGAGGGACCTCTGATCCAAAGGCTTATGAAGATTGATGTAATCTGAGATTAAGAGGAAAGCAAGAGAGAAGAAACATAAACGTACTGGGTATTGAGTCAGAGTGGGCCTCTTCCCTGCACAAGCAGGTCTCTACAGAGACACCCGAAAGACATCAGCCAAAAGCCTCAGACAAACATAAGTCAGTGAAGGAAGTCAGAATGAGGGAATCGTGAGAGGGGGACCTGTCCTGAAGGCTGAGCGCTAGGCTGCATCTACCTTCCGAACCAGTGGGCTGTTGTGCACTGAGCCTGGGGTAGGAAGGGCATGACTTTCCATGAGGCCTATCTGGCTTGGTAACTGCTCATGATCAGATTTGAAAAACCACAAGCAGCCTTTTAACCTGATAGTGCACTTCTCACATGGTCCTTATCATAGGAATTATGGTCATATGCGAACTGAATGGAAACTAAACCAACTCCCATCAAATGTCTACTTTCAATAGGCATACCTTAAGGTTCATAAATTATCGTAATTTTGAAATGTTATTACTTCATTCACTTAGGAAGTTATCTATTCTTTATATCATGAATGAATACTTTTCAATTTAGCCCTTTTTAATTAATCTCTACTTATGCAGATGTTTCAAAGGCAAATGGAATATTTTGCTTTGGCACATTGGCAGAATCACATATTGTTAGTAACACAGTCATTAATATGGAATAGTCATCACAAAGGCCGTTATGAATGAAGCACAGAAAAATTCAACACACAGTCTTTCAAATTTGACAGACTTGAGATCAAGTCTAAATTCCAAGCTTAATGTGTATAAGCCTTAATTTTATCATCTACAAATATACTTTATAATTTTTTATGAAGAATAAATGAGATAAAACATGAAAATAGTGAACATATTCTTTAACATGCTGTATATATTGCCAACTAAATGATTAATAAATGAATGCACATATTTTATGCATGTCCATGGTCTTGAAATCACATATTAGACATTAATTCAGAGAAAGCAGACTCAGATAAAGTCGAAAGGTGAGTAGGAATCTGTGGGACCTCTAGAAAGTCCAGATTTTCTAGGTAAAATATCTGAAATACCATCTTCTTCACTGATTTGGGATCTTGAACTGTATGTAGTTCATAGAAATTTCAAAATTATAACTTGAAAATAGTAACATTTTCTTTTGCCTAGAAAGAGATTTTATTAAGAATTTCTTTATGAGGAAGAGATTTATAGTGTATTTCATGTGGTGTCTGTATTTTTCTTCTGATCTGCTCACTTGACTCACCTGTCAGATGTGAACCATCTTAAAGATATGTAAGTAAAACCATACAGGAAACGCAGATGGTTTTCTTCAACTTTTACATTTAGGATAACATGAATTTACACAACAGTGGACATGATATATCCATTTCATTCAATTCAAGTCAAATGTGTTAACAGTCCTTAGTTGTCAGTAACTAGTGATTTTAAAAGTAAATATGTTCTGCCTCCAAAAAACTGTCAGTTACCCCAGCAGCCTGATACATATTTACTGCACTATAATCAATGGAATAAAATCTATAAAAAATACAATAACAATGTGTCCTGTAAACCAAGGTAAAGGATCTTTTCAGGGATTGGGGAATACTGTATTTATGAAGTTCCAACTGACTTCAATCTTGAAGAATAAATAAGTTTATCCAGGAAAGGAAAAAATAATAAAGTCTTAGAGGAAACAAAAAAGACGCAGAGTTTTCAAAACTGAAAAATGAAGGTGAATCTAGGCCAACAATATATATTTCTTCAGGAGTCTGTTCTCCAAAGTTTTAAAAATATTTTCCAGGCTATGGAGTTTCAGAAATGCCTTATCAAAATAGTTAGGAATTATAATTAAAAATTATCAGTGAACTCTGATAATCATAAAATACACAGATTCTGCAAGCTATAAAAATAGAATATTCTGATTAGATCATTTTCCACTTGCTTAGATTGTAGTTTTTAGGGGAGTATTGGCGTGAGAACTCAAGTATCTCTGAATCTAAGTATAGTCTGTCTGCTGAAAAAGCTTCTCCTTAGCTGTTTATATAATTTTTTATTTTAATTAATTAATTAGTTAATTTGCTACTGGGGATCAAACTCAAGACCTCATGCTTGCCAGGCAGACACTGTACTACTGAGCTATAACCCCAGTCCTTTCGTTTATAAAGACACAAAATGGAAACCTATAAAACATTTATTTATATAAACATACCATCAAGTTGTTTGTCTGAAAAAGTATGCTAGGGTAATTTTAATAAAAAATCAAATGTTTTGAATACATTTGTATCTATTCAAGTACTGAGCAAAAACATATTCCTTCTCCTACAACACAGGTTACACATATTTTTGTGCTACATTAATATACATTCTGTTTTGAGAAGTCATCCATGATATCACAAAAAAAACCATTTACATTCTCTATATAAATGTAATGCATGACCGTCCTCTGAAGAAATGAGGTACACATATCTAAAATGTAGAATACACCTATGACAGCTAAATAAGAAATACAGTGAAATGCTAAACATAGTTTAGTCTATTTTTTCTTATATATTTTGTTTCAATTATTTAAGGATTTACCATTTTAAACTGAGTCAATTCTTTAACAAACAAATTTGTATTTTTACATTTTCAGCAGTTAGCATCTTGATTCATTTTATGCTTTGAATTTTTAGAACTTTATTTCTGTCCTGTGACTCCAACCACTGATAGCACAAGCCATGGTGGGATGGGGTGGGATGCCAGCTAAATGCTCTACCAGCTTGAAGCCTTGCCGAAGTTGTCCACAGAACTAACACAATGAGCCGTTTCTGTGCAGACATACTGTTTATGTTCTCTAACTTCAAAGAGAGTCATTTTGAAAGATACATTTCACTGGGCAAAAGGAACATTTTGTCTTAATTATGCTTGCCATTACAAAGCTTATGCAAAGAACTTTCTCCAGTGGCAGAAACAAACCACTTGTCTCCTCCAGAATAGGAGAGCGAAGTGGATAAACAGAATCTTTGTTATTCTTATTTAACAGTGCAATTTCTCAGGTGTTCACTTGTCTTTTGTTTGTTTTACTGTTTTCTTAAGAAATGCCCTAGGTGAGTTGCAGCTGAATATATTCTAGGAAAATCTAAGTGTTGATGGGAACAATATTTTGGAAAATAAAGAATCAAACTGCTAGTGAACAAAGCAATAAAGTGTGCATCATTGGTTGTTCTGTGTGTTCACTAAGAGTAGCAATTTTCTCTGAGGGGGTAAAATAAAATATGAAACACTACATCACAGATAAGTCATAGTTAAGTTTGAATTTATTGAAATTACTGGAGATGAATAGATGTCAATTTTCACCAATTTTAATTTGAGTTCATTGCTTATTGTCATTTCCTTTGAAAATGTGTGATTTATATGGTTTCTATGCATCTTGAAATGTTTTACCTATGACAAGAGTATAAACCTTTGTAGTATGGAGGCCTTTGAAAAATTTTGCATGAATGTGCATATAAGGATAAAGTAGCCTAGCAAAACTGAAGTTATTTTATTTGCAATTAAAAAACATGTCCTTCTCTAAAGAATAAAAATAATATACTTTTATTTGTACTGTTAGAAACTAGGAAATTAATGAAATATATAAACACAAAATAGAAATATTAGATACTTTCAATTCATACAGATGTACAAAGACAAAACACAGCAGAACTTGAAAAAATATTTGTCAATGCAATTTCAAAGTATAAATTTATGTGAAACAGAATTCTCAGAGTCTTTCAGGAAATCTTATTTTCCATTCTCCTAGAATAGAGTTTATTGTTACATTTCAAAAATATTTTTAAAACTGTTATGTCATATTTAGTTTTGATGGTTTTAAACATCATTAATGTGAATTTATTATCTGTATGTATATTTTTATTTTAAGGATAAATTCCATTTAATCACATATGCACTATTCTAAAATAAAAAAGTTGAAATTATCATTAAAGTAAAAATTTCCCAGAAAATCAGACATATTATGCGAATAATCTAGCTTTATCTGTCTTATAGTTTGCATATGATGCTAAGAACACCTTTTTCTTGTCTCTATTCATACCTGCCTCTTGTCCCTTCTGTTTTCTGCTCTTTGACCTGTCAAAGTTTTCTCCTTTTTTAATTTTTTAAGAATAAAAACAAATTGAATGTCATCTTCCTATTAGATTATGTATAGTAAACAATTACCTGCTTTTAGATCCTCAGTACAATGACAATTTGCATACAAATTCCACTGTATATAATCCAGATTTGAATTTTTCTTTACCATAATTAGTGATGGTATATTCAAATATTATAATACTTCATTTTTGTAGCACCACCAGCAAGTTTTAGATATTAGTTAGCTTTTTGCCAATGTAAATATACATACAATGGAAGTATACATCATAGTTTTAAGAAAGCATAAATATAAAAATATCCTTTTTGTGATAGTCTTCAGTGTATATTCAACTCTGGTTGCTTCTGTTAGCATATTTTAAAAGATGAAAATATAATCTAATTACAAAACTAATTTTTATAAAATTAAATTTTCATAAATCAAAATAATGGCAAATATAAAATCTGAAAAAAGTATACAAGTTTGAAGAATGAAAACCATAAATGACCATGTAGATAGAAACAATTTATATTTTGAAATATCTCATGTCAATATTTACTTATGAAATCTGAAAAAAGTATACAAGTTTGAAGAATGGAGACCATAAATGACCATGTAGATAGAAACAATTTATATTTTGAAACATCCCATGGCAATATTTACTCATGAAATTCACACCTTTGAATGGCAATATATACTTAATACCTTATTTAATCATTTATTGAATAATGGTATCTCATTAAAAATTGTTCCTTATATGCAAATCTGTCATAAGTTAATTATTGGACCTACATTTCCTTTATTTCTTTATTCCCTATGTCTTTTTTCTGCTAATGTCCAAGTTTTATATTTAAATCTACCTTAATTAACCTTCTGTGTAGTGATTTAATGTTAATTTTACTGTTTTAATTCTTTTTATGTGTCTATTTACATCAGATTAACATTGCTATCAGTTTATAGAAGGAAGGATTTGTGTAAAGTTTCATTGTGACATTCATGATTGATATGGTGATCTTTGGTTGATCAATAATTCTTATTAATAATTGTCTTAAATGATTACTTTTGATGCATCCAAGAGAAGCTTTTTATATATATGTAAATATATATATCTATCTTTTGACAAAAATTTTTCATTCAGAATATTTATACTTTTGTTGTTGTTGTAGTTTTTGTTTGTTTTGTTTTTCTTCGCTCAAATAAAATTTAAAAAAAAGATTAAAACATTCATTTTGTAAAACAGGATTTTATATGGCAGATGTAATCAAAGTGAAAGTTACAAAGGAAAAGAAAAATTAAAAACCATAGATTGAGGATTTGAGTTTGTAAGAGGGAAGAAATATGTACAGTGAAAAGCATAGTCTGAAGAAGGATTTAAAAAAGAAGTATTTAAAAACTTTTAAGAATATTGTATCCACTTTAAAATTTGATTTTAGATTATATATTTTCTCTCAATTCATGCCATTGTAATATATCAGCTCATAAAAATGACATTTTAAATGCTCGTTACTGGATTTCCTTAGTTTGTTTCTTGACATTCTCTTTATGCATGATTTTTTCATGCCAATTGTTTGAAATATTGTCTATAAACTGGAAGTTCAAAAAACATTACTGATAAAACCAATGATGGTATTTCCCTGAGTTGTAAATCCAGCTCTCTCTTCAGCATCTGGACACAAATTTCATAAGCTCTTGAAAGTAACATCCCAAAACAAAATTACTTTTTGTCTCATTAATTTTTTAGGGCTGTTGTAACAAAACATACAGATCCAAGGGACTTAACAGAAATTTGCTTTGTTACTGTTCTGCAGACTTGGAGGTCAAGATCAAGGTGTCAGCATGGTTGGTTTCCTCCTGGGACTCTTCGCTTGCTAGTAATCGCTTGCTGCCAGTTAACGTCACACAACTGAGCTCACTCAGTCTTGACATCTCTGTGCCCTAACCTCCTCCTTTTCTTATAATGAAGCCAGTTGGAATGGTTCAGAACTCATCCTACAGACTTCATTTTAAATTAATTACCTTGAAAGGCCTTTTCTCTAAATACAGGCACAAACTGTGATAGTTTGGTGTTAGGGTTTTGACATCCACATTTAGGGGGAAGTAGAATTCAATCCATAGTAATTGTCTTCCTGATTGTTTTCCTTCCCCAGAGTACTTCTCACCAAATGACATATTTTTAACTAAACTGCAAGTCTGAAATGTGGAATCATCTTTGAGTCTCATGTCTTCTTCAACTTCAACAACAAAGACTTTAGAAACGTCTATTTTTTTTAACACCAAGTTATATCTAAAATATTTTCATTTTTCTTCATCTCTGTTGTTGTAGTATCTGGATGAGTCATTCTAATCAATCAAATAAACCATAATGTTTTCTATCAAAGATTCTAATTTGTCCTTCCACAAATGTAATCTTTTTTTGTTCAGAGAAATGTTCTCTTGGAAGCAAAAAGAACATTTTCCCCTAACTTGTCATGCTGACCTTCTTTCTTGAGCTGTGCAATTGCTGTTCCCTCTGCCTTAAATAACCATTTCTTAGGTTTATTTATTTATTTTCTTTTAAGCTAACTTCTCTTACCTCAAGAGAATACCTGAAAACATTTAAATGGCATACTCTTTTTTCTGGTCAACTCAAAGAAAATCCCATAGTTTTTCTTTGTGAGAAGACCTTATTTCTTTCCTTCACAGTATTTTCAATGGTTAATAAATGTTTTGTTTATTGTAATTTACTTGTTCATCATGTCATTCCAATTGAATAACTGCTTCCCTGAAAGCCAGGACACTTTTTTTCTTACTCCCAATGGAACCGAAGACTTAATATAATGCCTGACACATATTACTTCCTCAGTAATCAGTTGATGAATAAAAGCTGAATGTACCTGACTGAAAAAAATTATTTTATGTTTTAGGAGAGTGAGGAAGAACCTTTTAGGGAAGAGTACCCAAACTACAACCCCAAGTCCACTTATTTATTGCGAAGTACCAACACTGCAATAAAACTTTAATGCTGAGGTTTTAATTTAGAACAAACAACTCATTCATTAACATCTTTTGTCTTGAAGAAAAAGACAACATGCATGCTACAGATTTACCATCACTGTTTTAAGATGTGGTATCTCTGTTTGCATATCATCTTTATCCTTTAACAACTCTTTTGTATATGTATTCTCAGCAAAATTTTACAAAGGAATAATTAACAGAGCTTTCAATCACATAGCTAGAAAACAGTTAAAAGTGGTTGAATTCCTTTTAAGATCCTGTATTATTTATGGTATAAATCACCCATTGCTTAACCTTATTATTTGTATATATACAGAAAAAAATGAACAAATTATAATACTAGAGGGACATTTGAAAAGACAGCTAGCTTCTATATTGTGTGCTTACCCAATTCTTCTCAAGATGAATTACAGACAATTTAAAGAATTTAATTTTTATCTTGCATAACAGTGAAGAGAAACATAACCATTGGATATTTTATAACTCTATTATTAGTTTTGGAATTCCCGAGATCCCCAAGTTCATATTTTAAAACAATAATTTGGAGTGTAAGTCATCGGAAGTGATCATTAGTTGAGAAATTTGTCTACATGATCTACATGAGAATTACCTTGATATATACATTTATGTGTATCTGTTTGTTTAGGAAGTGGCTCATGTTTACTACTGGGAGTTTTATCAGTCTTGTTCTCCTCTGTAGATAATTACTGAGCATTGAGGAGGTTTTCGTGGTTGAGTTTTACACTTTAAACTGCCTTTTGCACTTTTCACTTTTATATTCAGCTCACAATGCTTAAATAATTTTGCCTTCATAGAACTGTGAGTAATGTTCTCTGTATTAGGCAAAAACTAGGTTTTTGTGTCTTTTTAGAGACTAGAACCTGTTCTACTTGGGTTAAGTATGTATTTTTTTTCATTGTGGCTAAGAAAGTATGCACAGCTCACCATTGAGTCTTTCTGAAATTTTCTTTCTGAAATTTTAACAGAAACTTTCAATATTAGAAAACTAGAACCACCTAGTTGAGATGATCTTTATCTAGAGGGCATTTCTTGTTTCTGGAGCTTAGTACCATCTGGAAAGTTTAGAAATTAAAAGCAGTATTATTTTTAAAACTAAGTGAACCATATTTTGTGTCTTATAATTTTGCTTAAAAGTTTAAAAATCTTGTTTTAAAGTTTATATCTTTCTGCTCATGCTTAATAATGCATGAATTTGAAAAAACAGATCTGTTGCCTAATTCTATAGATATCTTTATACTTTTCAATGATGTCCTTTTTACCACATCTCTCTCCTCATATCATAAAATTTACGGTTTTGAAGTTTTCCTCTAGCACTCCTTCATTCCCAAACCCTAAATCTTTAATAGGATACACATAAAACTTTGTTAATCTTTTGGTAGCTAATGCTGAAAAATTACTGTTCAATTCTTTTCTACCACTAGCGGAGTTGTAACTGTTGAATTTAGTACATGTTAGTTGTAAATCGATGCCTGCATTGCCCCAATGTCTCCATTGTAATTGTCTGTTTCTTCTCTAGGATTAAGGATGGTGTATGACTGATTCTTATCATATGTTGAAGCTAATTTTTGCTGGTGAAACCATTGTAGCTATTACACTTGATATAATGAGGTTCGCATAATTGTCTCTATTTTTCTGAAAGCCAAATCTCAGATTGTTTTTATGACATGAATCATCCTTTAGTACACTCCCAAAGAACTTGGTTGCTGGGCTAAATATACTGCTTCCTCCTATCCCAAAATAATGATGATATTCAAATGTTGAAGCTGTGGCAAAGGATACAGTTAGCCATGCCCAAAATGTATCTCTAGAAAGCAAATAGAGAGATCTCTGTGCTAGCAACAAAGTCTTTAGACTCAAATCATCCACAAACATCATCATGAAACAAAGCAAGCAATCAAAATATTAAAGACATGAGAAGAAAAGGCAACAAAACATGTCCCCAAACTCCCAACTCCCCCAAAGACAATCCAGGGGGAAATAAGGGGCATGATATTATAAGGCACACACATAAATTACTTGAAAATATAGCATCGAGGTGCTTTCTTGCTGGGAAGACCATCCTGAGCAGACAAGTCATACAGCACTAATGCATGTTATATGTAGACTGTACCTCTGGTCTTCCCCAACCTTTGTTTCTTGAGTTGTTGTGTTTTCCCCTACTTTGCTACATTTCTGTAGTTAAGTTAGTTTTGCTTTCAATGATTAATGTTTAGGGGGAAAAGAAAAACTCATAAAGTTTGTTTCAATTCCAGCTGCAACTAAAAACAATACATAAATGAAGATAGAAATTACAGAATGAATCAGGAAAAAAAACCCAACAATGTACAGTATACAAGAAACACATTTAATTAAAAAGCATACTCACAGATTAAAAAATCAAACAATGGAAAACAATTTTTTGTAGAACACGACCTTGGAAAAAAGCAGGAATTGTAATCCTAATTTCAGACAAGGTAGATTTCAAGCTAAGATTGATCAGCAGAGCCAAAGAAGCTCACTACATATTGGTTAAGGGAAAAATTCAACAGGAAGAGATAACAATTATGAATACATATGTACCAAATATCAGTGCACCCAACTCCTTAAAACAAACACAAACTGAAACATCAGGTAAACACCAAAGCAAGTGTAATAGGAGAGTTCAATACCCCACTGGCACAAATGGACAGATCAACTAACAATAGAAGCAACAAAGAAATATCATAGTGGATCCAAATCTTTGAACAGATGCATTTTACTGATACCTACAAGTGTTTCATTCAAAAACAACAAAATATGCATTCTTCTCAGCAGCACATGGGAATTTCTCCAAGACAGACCCTATATTAGCCAGTAAAGCATGCTTAAATTGATATGAAAGAATCAAAATTAACCCCTACATACAATCAGACCATAGTGCACTGACAGTAGAAATCAATGTAAAAAGTCAACAGGCAAAATATAGAAACACATAGAAATTAAAGTGTCTTTTTGAATAATCAGTGGGTCACAGATGAGAGTAAAAAAGAAATTAGACTCTACAAACAAACAATAATGCCATCACAACATACTGGAACCTATGAGATGCAGTGAAAGCATCCCTAGGAGGAAAGTGCATAGCAGTGAATTTCTACTTAAGAAAAACAGAATGACATCAAATAAATAATATAATGATGTATCTCAGAGTTCTATAAAAGTCAGAAGAATCCAAACTGAAAGCTAGTAAAGGAAGGAAATTACAAAAATCAGGGCAGAGGTTAATGAAATTGAGACTTTTTAAACAATACAAAGAATCAATGAATCTAAGTGTTGATTCTCTAAAAAATTAAATGCGAGAGACAAACCCTTAGCCAATCTTACCAAAATAAGGAAACAAAAGTCCCAATTTCATGGAATTGGACACAAAAAGGTGAAATCATAATTAATTCTACTGAAATTCAGAAAATTATTCTTAACGACTTTGAAGACCTGTACTCAACTAAACAGAAAATTCAGAGGAAATGGATAAATTCTTAGATACATATCAACTACTAAAGCTGAACCAAGAAGGTATAAAAATCTTGAATAAACCAATGTAAGACAATGAAAATAAAGAAGCAAGAGAAAAAAACCCTAACCTCTAAGTAAAGCCCAGGTCCCAAAAGATTCACTGCCAAATTTGACAAGAACGTTAAAGATTATTCAGTTCTTTGATGAAATAGGGAGGGGGGCAGTATGCCAGAAGTCATTCCTGGAAGCAGGCATTACACTGATTAAAAATCCAGAAAAGGACCCAACCAGAAAGGAGAACTACAAGCCAATCTTTGATGTAAACAGATGTGTAAGTCTGGGCAACCAGAATGCAGCATATCATAGAAATGATCATACATCATGACCAAGTAGGACAAATTCCAAAGATTCAGGAATGGTTCAACATACACAAAACTAAATCTATTACACCACATAAACAGAAGCAAGGGTAAAGTCATATGGTCACCTCAATAGACACAGAAAAAGCATTCAACAAGATCTAACATACATTCATGATAAAAACCCTGGATAAAATAGGCATAGAAAGTCTTTAACTTCAATTTGATGAAAGTCATCTATGACAAACCAATGGCCATCATAATACTAACTGTAGAGAAGTTGAAAGATTTTCATTTAAAATCAGGAGTAAGACAAGGATCATTGCTATCACCACTTTGGTTCCATATATTTTTTGAAACCTTAGCTAGAGCAATAAGACAAGACAAAGAAATAAAACTACAATGATAAAACCAGCATGGTATTAACAAAAGGCAGATTCATCGATCAAAGGAATTGAATAGGAAATTCAGAAACAACTCTGGGCATAATAAACTATGCTATCTCTGACAAATCTCTTCACTGGAGGAAAGCTAACCTCTTTAACAAACAGGACTGGGAAAACTGGCTATCCCCCTTGTACTGGGTAGTACTATGTACCCCCAAGTCCTAATATACTTTTGATGGGACTGAGTCTGGCACGGGGATTGGTGATGCGAGTGCTGTACCCACCCAGGGGTGGAGCCAACATACAGTGTAAATGAGGCCGGTCTCCCTCTTGCATTTCTGCCTCTCTCTCTCTCTCTCTCTCTCACCAGCGCCTTGCTGCTTGCGGCTGCCATGAACAGCAGCCCTGCCATGTCACGCTGCCTTGGAGCCAGCTAAGTAAGGACTGAAACTCTCGAGAAACTGTAAGAATAAACCTTTCCTTCCCTAATTTTGGGCGTCAGGTATTTTGTCTTGGCAACAAGCAAAAAGTAACTGAGACACCCATCCTGACGGTGTTTGACCGATTGCTCTCATCATGCACTGAACTAAAATCAAAATGGAAAAAAGACCTCCACATTAGAATGGAAGCACTAATCTGTTGGAAGACAAAATAGGTAAAATTCTTGAAAAATTTCCTATGTGTAGGAAAGATTTTTGAAACAAAATGTCTACACTAGAAATAACACTAAGGATCAACAAATGGGATCACATCAAATTAAAAAGCTTCTGCACAGCAAAGAAACCAATAACAGAGTGAAAAGCCAAACTACATACAGAAAGAGAAAAGATTTTTGCCATCTACTCCTCAATTATCCAGAATATAAAAAGAACTAAAAAAAAATAGACTCCTAAATTTCAAGATCCAATTAAAAATGGATATTGGTCATGGATAGACACTTCTCAGAATTACAAATGGGCAATGAGTACATAAAAAAATGTTCAACATGGCTGACCATTTGAAAAATGCAAATTAAAACAACACTGATATTCCATATCAACCCAGAAAGAATGACTACATCAAGAAATCAACCAATAATAAATGTTTGAAGGCTGTGGGGAGAAAGGAACATTTCTCCATTGTGTGGTACTATAAACTGACACAACCCGAATGGATATCAGGATGGAGAGTCCTCAAAAAACAAACAAACAAAAAATAGAAATTCCATTTGACCCTACTATTCCTCTTCTAGGTATCTTCTGAACAGATTTGAAGACTTCATTTTATAGTAAGGTATATAGGCCCACTTTACAGCAGCACAGTTCATAAGAGCTAAATCTTGGAAAAAGTCTAAATGTCTATCAGCAGAGGGTTGGATAAAGATTTTGTGGTATTCTTACACAGTAGAGTGCTATTCTGTCACAAGAAAGACACACAAGTCATTTGAGGAAAATGGATGCACTTTGAGACCATATTAGGTGAAGTAAAAGACCAATAACTGGGGGGGAGAGAGAGGGAGAGTGAGAGGGAGAGAGAGAGAGAGACAGTGAGAGACAGAGAGAGAGAAAGGTAAGATATTGTAACTTAGCATGAATAATGTATGTAAAAGTGTACCATGACTTGGTACAATGTCTTTTTTTTTTTAAATTGAGACACAGTCTCACTATGCAGTTCAGCATGGCCTTGAACTCACTATGTAGCTCAGACTGACCTTGAACTCACAGTGATCCTCCTGTTCAACCTCCAAAGTTCTGCAATTACAGGCTTACACCACCATGACCAGCTTAATGTCTTAAATGTTTTATAAGTTCTTCAGCCTATTAACATGGTTGTCATTCTGTACATATAATACTTAGCTTTATAAGTTCTTATAAAATAAATGAATCTGATGCTACAAAAATTAGAGGAGATGGAGGGAAAGAGGAAAACAAATTCAAATTTGTTATACACATAAATCAATTTTCTACAGTGAGTGGAATTATTTTGTACTTCAAACGTACTTAGAAGAGTCAAAAAAAGTTTGTTTTTAGTAGTTTCTAAAAGTTTTCTTATCCAAATCTGCCAGATATTTAGTTAACTTTTCTGTTTTCCATATTAGTACTAGTAATGATTTTGTCCAAGTTTCTGCCACTATTATAGAAGTATTAACTACATTCAAACCTCTAAAAACAATATACTCTGAGTTTTTCCACTCTCTGTTAACACTTACTTAAAGGTTTGCTTCAATTTTACCCACCAGTTAGTCCAAAGCCCAAAGCCACTGCCATATATTTTAGTTTTTCCCAAGGCAACTCACATGTAGGCTTCAAACTCTTCTTATTATTTATAACCCTGTAACCTTGTACTCTAAAATTCATTTGAAGACACAACAGTCATTTTATTTGATCTCATGAGGCTATGTGTCAGGAATTTGCATGGGACTTGCCTGATAATTTTCTCTTCTCTGTGATGCACGTGCAGGTCACATTATGACATTCAGCTTGCAAATGACTGAATTTGAGGATTCAAGTCGGAGTAATTACTTTTATGTTGTCTTAGAAGGAAAGGCTAAGATTGTTCAAGACAGCTTCTACAGTATTCATATTACTTAAATGTCACTTCAGGATCCTTCCATGTTCTGTTCTAAGAAGTCAAGTGAGACAGTACAGTATTTTTGACTTGGCCTCAGAAATTCTCTCTCCAGGCACATACACTACACTCTTTCGGTCAAGCAAGTCATCCAAATTAGCCTAGATTGCATGAGTGATGAATTAGACTTAATTTGTCAGTGACAGTAGTAGCAAATAATTTGTCATGTTTCTACATAAAGCAGTCAATGAAATCTAATATTCTATATTTCTCTAGCACGTAACATTTCAAAAAAGTTTGGTCTCATATAATCAATATAGTAAGTGTCAAATATATATATATATATATATATATATATATATATATATATATATAGTAAGTGCCTAAGCTGGATATTTTTAAACAACATGATAATTTATTTAATATAGTTTCTTTCTCAAAATTGCATGACTTTATTATATAGATTATGAATTATACTACCAGGAACTATACATAGATAAGACAATATCTCATGACAAATATTTCTTTTTCAATATAATGTTCTGTCCTTAGTATCGAAGGGGTAATTTTGTTATTAATCCAATAGTACACATTTTGTGAATAATCAATGCATTTGTTTAAACAATGTCATTTAGTATGACAAATGTAATGCAGGTATGGAAATAAAGTTGTCTCCCTCTTTTTTTAGAAAAAAAATGAAAGTATCAATGCAAGTACTGATCTGACTAGTTTTCAGCTAATGAAATCAGAATATTAACATATATTAAGAGACTAACAAGGTACTTAACGGTTACCTTGATATTTGTATTATTTACAATACGTGAATACTTTTCCACTACTATTACAAAGTGAGGTCTTTATATTCATTCTTCTCTGTTGCCTGCATATAGAAAATTTTCTTAAAATCAGATGTTAGCATTCATTATTTGAATTACATAAACTGAAGCTTCTTTAAAACTATCAATTCAGAGGAATAACTTTTAATGGATTTTTAAATTGATTCATTTGTTTTAACTTTTTATTAAACTTACTCATCATAGTTTTGAAAGAAATTTATATTCCTGGATATCTGACCATACCGAAGAAATATTAATATTTTCTGCTTTTTTTCATATATACCCTTTCAAAAAAGCTATATATCCTTTTATGAAAGAACCACACTTAATGAATTTATTATTGTTGTTGGTTTGTTGTTATTATTACATGTGAGTCTAAACTGCAATCTAAAAAATGAGCAATAGGTAAGAGTAGTCCTGTTATATTTGTACAATTATTTTCTCTACCATATGTGACAGGATTTCAGCTATAAATTAGCAAAAGGAATAACTTCTCTCTCTTCAGTGTTATATATTGGCATGCAGTGCAGGCATGGTCCTGTGATAACAAGAGCAGTAAGATTCGCCAAGGGCACTGCTCTGCTGTCGTCATATTCGTCTTAGTTTTCCAACTTCAACAGTCAACCTTGGCAAATCTTTAAGGTGAAAAAATAAGCCACAGGTGTTTCACTTTCATTTTCTTATTTTGATGCAATTAAAGTTACATTGAAGATATTTGAAAAACCATTTTAAACTGTTATCGAATGTCTTTGCCATATCTGTGTATATCAGATTGACACACTTCCTCCACAGATTGCTATGAGTCTGCTTTTCAGTCATTGCTAGTACTGTGTCTTTCTACCCAGAAGCTCCTCTAGGAGCGCTTTGTACCTATGTAACTGCTGATGTGGTTGCTGCAGACTGCCAGTTTTGAGCCAAGAGTAACCAAATATTAGATGCACTGATTAATGTCTCATTTTCTGACACAAAACAAAATAAATTGGGGTAATCATATTCTCCTTTTTGTCAGCTTGGCTTGAAATTTGGGGAGATGGTAAATTGATTATATAAGCCATAGACAATGACAAACTGAAGGAAGATAATAAATGACATTTTGAGGGGAAAAACTTGTATCCCAATAAGTATGTAGTTAATCAAATAGTTACACATTTATAAGGCTACTAACCTAAATTAAAAATGGATTATAGTTTTAAAAATAAAATGCTTAAGAAGCCAGTAGGCATATATGATTTTAAATAACTTGAAAATGGCCCCAAGGAAACTAATGAGTCAAGAAATATTAAGACTCCAGGAATGTGGAAATCTGTGATACAATATAATTACCTGGCAGCATTGAATGAGTTAAATGTGGTTCACAATGTTTTCATGATTAAAATGTAATAGAATGGAAATACAAGATATGATGTTAGATGTATATAAATGTAATTACTCATTTATGTCTGATACTTCATTTTTCAAATTTCTCTCTGAATATTGTTATTAATATAATCACAGAGGTCATTTAAAGTCTATTAAGTTCTTTATCTTAGGAGTGTTCTAAGAGGTTGGAAGTAATAAAAATAGCCTTAATAAAACTAACTTTATGCATTGCAATTAAAGAATATTCTATGTGCTTTAAGAACAGAAGATATAGAAGTTATTTATGAGTGAAGTTTAAACATACATGCTGTTACATAAGGCAATCGCCTATCTCAAGGTACAAATCGCCTATCTCCATGTGTAGGTAAATGGGTTTTCTATGCATAGAGACAGCTTGTCTTTGTTTAGGCTCCTAAGAAGCAAATGCATATGTGAAATTTTATGTAAGAGATTTACAGTTGTGCTCCTCTCTTCACAGTTTCAGTTACCTGCAATCCATAATAGTTACAATATTAAAGTATTAAATGAAAAATTTCAAAAGTAATACATTTTAAATTGTTACCTTTCTCAGTAGCATGAAAAAATCTTTCATAATCCTGTTCCATCTTGGTTGGTATGTGAAACATCCTTTTTTTACCAGTATGTATGTGCAGTAATTATTGCCTCTCCATTAGCCACTTAGCCCTCTTTGCTGTAAGCTCCATTGTCATGGTATCATAGTACTTGTGTTCGAGTAACACTTATGTAGTGACCTAATCCTACATAATAAAGTTTACATTATTCACTTCATTTCATTGCATCACATAGGCAAAAAAAAGTTTCAAAAAGGATCATAAGTATACTTCAGTAAAATATTATCAGACAGTAAGATAGGGTCCACACTCACACAACTTTAATTATGGTATACTGTTACTGTTTTTCTATTATTGCTATTAATCTTACTGTGCTTAATTTGTAAGTAAAGTTTATCCTAGCTATGCATGCATAAGATCAAGTATTATCAGTGTTTGAAACTATCCACAGTTTGAGGTACTCTCTGTGGGCCTGTGAATGTACTTCCCTCAGATAAGGAAGGCCTGCATCCTGAGAAGAGCAAGTGCAAGAAAGCCAAAGTAGGTAAGGAGATGTTTCAGACTACCTGAAATTCTGACCTCCTTGTAGGAAAGAGAAGAAAAAAGATGCCAGGGTAGGAATAGTCTCAGACTGAAACTCGATTCTATACTTTTGTAAAGATAATGGGAGATTCTTGAGTCATTGCTACTCTTCTAAAGAAAAACTTCAGTTTTAATAAAAAGAAGCCAGTGTCATTAGCTCCATTGCCCTCTGCCATTGGTTAAGGACAATTCATGAGAATCATACCCTCAGCCAGAATGTCGGTGTGGATGCTCAGGCGCTAGGACCAGCAGTCACTGGGAGATGTAAATGGAATAATTTCGTGTGGACACACTTCTAAAAGATTTTGAAACTCAAAATCATAAGTTAGACAGTATGAATGTTTACCAAACCTATGGAATGTAAAATAAAATAAAATACTTATTAAAACCGTTACCACCCAACAGTGCACAAACATAAAATGCAAAACAAGTTTTTATAAAATCATTTACTTTTTAAAAATTATGTTTCAATACACATAACACTCAGTTTATCATTTTAATTTATGTTTTGTACACAGGTTAATGGCATTAATTACAAACACATCATCTTCATTTATCTGCAAAACTTTTCCATCATTCCAAACTAAAATCCTGGAGACTTTTGCTTTTGTCATTTTCCCAACCCTGGAAACAAATGCTTGATACTGCAACTTAAAGGAAGAGAGGTTTATTGGCTCACAGATTGAGAGGTTTCAATCCAGGCTGACTGATTCCAAGACAGAAGCAACACGGTAGAAGGGCATGATGAAGGGAAGCTGCTTACCCATGGTAGCCGGGAAGCTGAAGAGAGGAATGAGAGAGGAGCTGGAGACTACAGCACAGCCTTCCAGATCAAGGTCCCAGTATCCCACCTTTTCTGACCAGGCCCTACTTCCTAACAATACATTCAACTATGACCTCATGAATGGATTAATCCACTGATGAGTGTAGCACCCTCATGATCCAGTGACCTTCCAGTAGCCCCGCCTCTGAAAACATGTGACTTTGGGTATTCTCTAGAACTGGCAGAAGCAGAGCATTTACATTTTGTAATGTTCTCAACTGAGCATTGTCAAGTTAGGCAAAATACAGACCAATCTTTTATCCAATGCTCAGACAGATGAGAACAATACAAACAACATCTGTTTTGCTCCTCTATGGTGTAAGAGAGGAAACGGGGAAGGAGCCACTGTCTTTAGAACAAACTATGTTGGGTGGGGCATGGTGGTGGAAAGGTAAGTAACATACCTTGAAACTGTACGTCCTTCAGAATGTAGCATTTTACTTAAATGAGAATCATTTGGTTCATGTGGAATGGTTCTGTTCCCAGACTTTCCGTAAGGTATTTTATCCACTATGTGGTTGTTTTTTTTGATTGCTCAGTGGGGAAGGAAGTGGTGGTGCTTCCTAGACTGTTTGCCAAACAAGCATACAAAAAAAAGTGACTTTTCAAATATTACTTTAGGTGATTACAATGAATCCTTTAAAAATCTTTCATATCAATATAATGTCAAGTGCACAATGATTATAAAATGCATAATAAAATCAGAAAACATAGCATTCATCTGTTTAATTTAAGGCAAATTATATAGTTCTCTATGTCTCAATTTTGTTATATGGATAATGAGACTCATCCCTCACAGTGTTGCTTTGAGTTTTACATTAATTCAGATATAGAAACTGTAATGAAGAAGGCCTAATATTTGTTTAGTTCCCAAGGAAACTTTAGCTATTTTTATTATTACTATTACTATTTCATAATATAGCATCATTATATATTAAACAAAACTTTAGAATTACAGTTCAGTAAAGTGTTTTTCTTAGAATGACCACATAATTTTAGTCCAAATAGATATTTTAAATTTGTAAGTGTCATTATTAATTAATATACTTGGGAAAACAGTAATAAACCAGGACTCCTCTGGGCAAATCTGTGCATAATTATTTTGAATAATTTAGCATTTCTACACCAGAAAAAATTAATTTTATAAGAAACAAACCATACTATTCTAAATATGAAATAACATATGAGTGTTTTATCCTATAAATATGCTTAGTAAATGATAGTCTTTTATATAAAGTAATGGCCTTTAATGAGACATTACAAAAATAATGGAGCTAAAATGTTTCAAATTGTTAATTAAATATATTAAACTAAACAGAACAAGGTGAAATAAATTGATCAATGAAGCAAAAGAAGCAAGGAAGCAATAAAAGCATTGTAAATAATAAATTTCAAAAGAAAATAATTCTTAGATACAAAGAATACTTTAATGAACACAAACATAAAAGTTCAAATATGTAGACTGCAAAGTAAGAGACAGGTAGATGCACAGACTTAGGACTTTTTTTAAATTTGGAGAGAAATACATTACTGAAATCTCTACATTTCAAAATCTGAGAAACTTTCACAATAAAACACTTATTTTTCTGCTTAAAATTGGACTACATAGTCTTACTGAGATTTGTTTCATGTGTTAGACAGTACTAATTAATCGAGTACAATAAAGGAAATTTTATTACATAATTATTGATAAAAACTCACAAGTCTTACACACACACACACACACACACATGCACAATTCTACCTATATTCAAAAACTCAGAGTATTGAAATCTTACTTAGAAACTTTTATGTGCTTGTTACAACTGTGTCCATCTCAGCATATGCAAGTCTTCACTCATTGATTCTTTATTTATATTCCAAGGAAATTCTCTCAGAGACATAGAGGAACATATTATAGATAGAATTTTATGGAAATCTAATTGCCTAACCTTGAAAAATTAGAGTTCTTACAGTACCAAACAGAAAATAGAATACATAAGTTTATCCTTCTATTTTAAAAATTGGAAGTCTTAACATAATATGCACAAAAATAGAGTAAAAGACAGTTTTTGTATTGTATACCAGGAGTGGTGGTATTCATCTATAAACCCATTACACAGGAGGCTAATGCAAGTGGATTGCTGTGAGTTCAAGGCCAGCATGGGCTACATAGTGAGTTCAAGGCCAGCTGGAACTAGATAGAAAAACTCTATTCAAAAAAAAAAGTGAAAACATTATATAGTGTGTTAAAGTTTAACTTATAAGTGCCCAAAATGTAAATGCAGGTATGAAAACATTCGCATGAAAATCATGCAAAACATTATAATAAGGAAAACTGAAGTAACAAGAATATAGATATACATGCAATTAGGCATATTGATGATAACAGGAGACGGAACTTTCAAAAGACCCTTATGGTAAATTAACCCTTTTTGTAACAAGAGTAAATTAGTTAGGGTAGGAGTACACTGGTTATTAGTTTTTATAAGTTTCATCCAATTTCTACTTCCTTGTTGTCTCTATCATAGGAGCTATCTCACCATGTGATGCTCTCCATCATTACATGATCATCAGATATTGTCCTTCTGTATTGGACTACATGACTTGCTCAGCTGCCAGAACTATGGAAATCAAATTATTTTCTTCACAAATTATTTAGTCTGAATTGAAAACATCATACCACAGTGATATCTGTGCATCCATGTTTATAGCAACCCAATTTGTAATAGCCAGATCTTGGAAACAACCCAAGTGCCCATCAATCAAAGAATGGATAAAAAAGATGTGGTATTTTTATACAATGGAGTACTACTCAGCTATTAAGAAAGATTGTATTGAGACTTTTATAAGTAAATGGTCATGACTTGAGACCATACTCATAAGCGAGATAAATCAAAC
>RJWM01025003.1:0-29908 GCA_004363535.1 Dasyprocta punctata | reverse complement strand
AAGATAACGATGCGCAAATTGCAACCATTGTCAAGCTTCTATCTTCCGGTTTTGTAAACCTGCAATGTTGTGTATTTACGCTAGTTGTTTGCTTGTCTCTTTTGCTTGTTGTTTTTACTATATATGTCGTTTTTTTGTTGTTGTTGTTGTAGTTTTTGTTTGTTTTGTTTTTCTTCGCTCAAATAAAATTAAAAAAAAATTTATCTTACATTCATCAATTAAATTTTGTAAGATAAAGTAGAAATATAATATTTCCCTCTCTCTACATATACTGTTATGTGATACATATCTATATATATCATATATATGTATTATGAATCTTACAGATATCTCTGTCTGTAATATCATCTGTAGCTCTCTCTTTCCTATAATTTGAAACTGAAGTGTCCCATAATGGCCTATGTGTTATATGCTTGGTTCCTCACCTGTAGTGCTAATGGGAGATCAGTGAACCTTAGTAGGAAGCAGTTAGACCACTGAAGGTGATGTTGGCTCTGGGGCCCTTTCCTTTCTGTCTTTGTTTCCTGATTACTGTGTGATGAGTACCTTCATCTGCTCCATGCTCCTCCATGATGTGCTGCCTCACCAAGGGAATAAGGCTAAGTGATCATGGACTGAAAACTCTGAAAATATTACCCAAATGAATTTTGCCTTCTTATAAGTTATGGTTAATGTGCACTCATGGGTAGGGCTTTTGAGAGGTGTCTGGATCACAGGGTGATAATCGTCAGTGAATTATTGCATTAATGAGTTCCTGGCTGACTTGCTAATAGGAGGTGGGGTGTGGTCAGAAGAGGGGGTTACTGTGGGCATGCCCTGGAAGGGTTTATCTCTTCCTGCTGCTCTGTCTCCTCTAACCTCCACTGCCCTCTCTTCCCTTTCCCCTTCCTGCTGCCCTGCCATGAGCTGTTTCTCCTCTGCTGTGCCCCTCTGCCATTCCACTCTGCTTTGGAGTCAGAGGGCTATGGACTGAAACCTCTACAAACTAAAAGAAACCTTTTTTAATTTGCAGGTATTGGGTATTTTGTTTTAGTGACAAGAAAAATAACTAAGACAAGTTGATTATCTTGGGCATTTTGCCACAGTGACAGAAGGTTTCCTATACAATCTCTAGCAGCATCTCTATCTTCACCTAAACCTCCACTTCATTTCTGTTCATTTCTATATGATAATCTTTGAATTTAACCAATGTTAGGTCCCCACTCGGTACCTCATCTTTCCTTCACTTGCACAACAAGTAATCTTTAACTTTTAACTGAAACCTGAGTGCTGAAGGTCACAATGTATCAGTGACATATACTTCTACTTTAGGCCTGACTCATTCGATGAATTGACATATGACAAGTCAAGACTAATCATTCTCTGATTCTTTACATAATGACTAGACTACAAAAATGACTTGCTTACAGTTTATAAATTCTTACTCACAATATTTTATTCATACTGATAGTGATATAGAAATATTGGTCTTATACTTTTTATAGATAAAGAAATGGGGGAGTAAAAATATTAAATGACTTGCCCAAAGTCACACATACTGTGACAAAACTGCTGATTGTTTAATTACAAAACCCATGCCTTTTTTTTTTTCAGTAATGAGGATTGAACCAAGAGCTTCTGTACTGAGCTACATCCCTAGTGCTTTTTAGCTTTTGTTTTGAGAAGAGATCTTGCTATGTCACTAAGTTGCCTGTGCGTGGCTGGAACTTGCAACCCTCCTGCCTCAGTGTCACAGATTGCTGGGATTATAGGTGTGTGTCACCTTGCCTGGCCTCACACTACTTTTGATAAATCAGGTCACTTCTGTAGCAGACAGATATTGTAATGGGTCAAATGGTTACTATCTCTGACTTTAGTCCCCTTGAGTTGTAACTGTGACCTATGAAGAATTAAAGTTTAAACATCTAATTTTGCCTTAATAAAAAGATTATCTTGAGTGGAGCTGACATGATGATGCAGAAGTACTTTCCCTGAAGCAAAGATCACTCGTGTGAGGTGTGAGTTTCATGAGGGATAACAGCCAGGTCAAAATTTCAGTTACATGAGACCCTGTATAAGAAAGCCAGATGAACTCTACTCAGACTCCTGAACCCCATATTGCAAGGCAATAAGTGGGTGTTCTTTAAAACTGCTATGTTTTCACAGTAGCCCCTTCTTAACCCATGTATACCAGAAACTAGAGATAGTACCAGACCATTCACACACACGCACACACACACACACAGACACATGCATCTTAGTCACTCTCTTATTGTTGAAACACAATATCCAGCATGCAATGCTTAAGGAATGAAAGGTTTATTTTGGCTCACAGTTCACAGAGGTTTCAGTCCATAGTTGGCTGACTCCAAGGCAGGGTGATAGGGAACAGGGTATCACAGAGGAAATTGCTCATGGCAAGGAAAGCAGGAAGCAGAGCAGGATCACGGAGTAGGAAGGATATATCCTTACAGGCCACCCCTATGGTGCCCACTGCTTCCCACCAGGCTTTGCCTACCAACATCACACCCAGCTATAAACCCCTCAGGCAATTAATCCAGTGATGAGTATCACACACCCACGACCCAGTTACTTCACAAAAGCCCCAATGATGAGCCCATTAGGTTCTATGGAGGCATCCAGATATAAACGCTAGCACACGTAAGTCTTTTATCATAGAAATATCTGTGTATCTATCTGTCTGTGATAAAACAGAATTTACAAATTAAGCAAGTAAAAGATCAATAATAAATAATAATAAAATAAAGCAATTCTAACAACATATCATATGCCAGTTAATCTTAATTGTCAGTTTGACTAGACTGAGAGACCATTAGATCATATAGGTGCTATGCTCATCAGTGGACTGATCTCTGACATTTGGGTCGAAATGTGCTATTAGAAGCTAGGCCCAGTAGTAGGAGTCAGGTCACTGGGGGCATGCTCAGGAGAACGTTTCTTGAGGGTGTTTATCCTCTGTGGTCTACTTTCTGGCTATCACGAAATGAGCAGCTTTCCTCCACTATACCCTTCATCCATGATGGTTTGGCCTCAGAGCTAGTCAATCAGGGACAGAAGCCTCTGAAACCATAAAGAGCCATTTCTTACTTTACATTAAGGGTGTTGGGTATTTTGTCCCAAAAGTGGGAAAGCTGATGTATTGGTTGGATCCTGTGTCCCCGCAAGCACTCGTAATTTGGATGGGGCTGAGTCTGGTGTTTGTGATTGGTTTGTTGTGTAGTGCTGGGATTGGTGATGTGTGTGCTGCACCCGCCCAGGGGTGGAGCCAACATACAGAGTAAGGGCGGGAGGAACGGGTATCTTCCCTCTCTTGCTGAGTCCCCACACCTTGCTGTTTGGTGCCCGCCACACCGTGCTGCCTTGGAGCCAACTGAGTATGGACCAAAACACCTGAGAAACTGTAAGAAATAAACCCTTCCTTCCCTAATTTTGGGCATCAGGTATTTTGTCTCAGCAACGAGTTAAAAAGTAACTAAGACATCTGAGCAATACATACCACAATAAAAGTGCAAGGATGTGGTCTCCGTATTGGTCTTTGTCTCCCTCTCTCAAAATATTTTTTGTACTGTACTCATGTATGAACACTGTGATAGTATGTTAATCAATCTGACATCTAAGACAGCTACTATGTGAGTAACTGATGGGCAACATGTAGAATATGGAGAAAATAAAGAAATCGAAGACTCATGCCCCAGAAAAGACAGAACAAGACAGCATAAAATTTCGCCACTTGACTCGGAATGGCACACAGTTTAAAGCCTATGAATTTATTTCTACAACTTTCCATTTAATACTTTAAGACAACGGTTGACCATGGGTAACTAAAACCACAGTGTAATTATTATTTGCCTCTGGCTGTCCTGTGAAAGCCTCCTGGGTATGTGAGACACATCATTGGATTAGGTTATACCAGAATGTGACTTTGGGAGATGAAGCCTGGTGGAAGAGGTGGGTCCCTGTGGTTTTGGCCTAGAAGGATGTATCTCTCCCCTTCGTTTGATTCCCTCACTGTTTCCTGCCTGCCCATCTATGAGCAGACTTCTTCTGCTGTGCCTCTCTGCTTTGCTACCCTGCCTCTGAGCCAGAAGACTATGGACTGAAACCTCTCTGAAAGGTAAGCTAAAATAAACATCTCCTCCTTTAACTTGTGCATGTTGGATACTTTGTCCCCGCAAGGAGAAAGTAACTGAGACATATGGAAAAGGGGAAAATATTGTAGCAATCTGTTATGAAGCAATAGAAAACCAATACAATGTAAAGAGTTCATTCATTCGTCTAATTCTGTGAAGTGCTTTCTGTGTGCAAGATACAGTGGCTGCTGAAAGTCATATAAAGCACAGACAAAGCTAGTTTTTAGAATCTCTTTCCCCAAGAAACTCTAGAGGCAATAACTGCATTGTTGGCACTCTGCTGTCCTTTAGTTTGTGATGGTACAAGATTTAGCCTTTGTTAATCACCTTCAGTTAATTAAGACATGATGCTCATTGCAGCCAGCATTTTCTGAATTGTGACATGGACTGAGATTAGAAAAAAAGTTTCAAATAAAAAATATTCACTTGAAAATTTTTTTAGATTATAAAAAAAGATAGCCAATCTTGATGGATATATTTATGATAATATGAAATCTAATTGCATTTTTAAAAGCTAGCTTTTATTGTACAGTATCTCTGAAATTTCCTTCTTTTAAGGTTATGAGTTCAATCCCTGGTACCAAAAAAGAGAAAAAAATAATGTTTGAGCTGGGGATTTAGCTCAGCATCTCAAGAGCTTGTTTGGTAAGTGCAAGGTCATGAGTTTGATCCCCAGTACAAAGTAAAATGAAATAAAATAAAATCCTTATTTATTACTGTAATAAAATAAGTCTTATAGTCTTGTGAATTAGAATAAAATTATTCCTAAATTGAGGGAATAAAAACGATATAAATTTAAGACTAATTGACAGGAATTTATGTTACAAAATATTCCTTGGAATCCAGTCATAAATATCCTGGAAAAAAGATTTATAAATTAAATTTAAAAGCATAGAATATTAAATAAGTATGTTCTAATCATGAGCTAAATTTGTGCTTCTTAATGCTACTATGTTGGCTTTCATTTAAATTTGTATGCTGTCAAAATCAGTTAAACCAAATAACTCATTCTTACTTTGTGGAACATATCAATTTAAATTCCAGAGGAAACTTTGAATTTCTATATTGGTGTGTCTTCAAATGTTGGGCTTTCTATAGATAACATTTTCTCATTATTTTACTCTCAAAATAAAACTTGAAAGAAATATTCCTCCTGGTATATTCCGACTGGCATATTCTTTCTTTGTCCTCTGTAATATTTTTTTTTTTTTTTTGGGAGAGAGAAATTGTTTTGGGTTTCACATAAAATGCACAAAACAGTTAATGCATATCACCAACACATTTTCTTTACTTTTTAATATTTTTATGTAAGTGGGGCAATAGAAAGGTTGGGCTGTGGTTGAATGTGCCTACTGTATATATTAAGCATCCATGTACTCAGATTATTTACTAATTGAACATAACCCTAAATGTAGAAAGGAAAGCAAAGTATCATGTTAAGTTGTCAATAAGAGGTGAAAAATTTTAAAGTGATATTGTATAATTATGGCTCCATTAAATGCAATACTGTAGAATTATTAAGACAGATAATTTCTAGTGAACAGAATAACGAATTTAAATTTTTGCCTCCTTTAAAATTAAGCTTTTCTCTCTATTCCTACTTGGTGTATATTGAAAGAGTTAAAAAAGAAAAGCAGCTTTGAGGAAATATTTCACTAAAATGAAATATGCTTCCTTTAAAGTTAACCACTCAGGAAAATTGTTCCTACTTTCTTTACTTGATTTACATTAGAAAATCATAGCAAAATAAGAGAAATAAACATCACTTTACTGCAGAAAAAGCTATTAGAAATGTTTGACTCAACGTTCAATTTTACTTAGCCTGTCTATCCATTTTAAAGCCCGATAGAACTAGTTTGATTGGTACCACTTACTCTTGCCCCCTCTTTTTCTCCTGAGTCTGTCATTCCTACTAGAATACCTGCTGGGTTTGATTTTCTGTATTAGTGAATCTGTTCAACAAGAATATAATTTTTCCAATAGCATTCTTGGAGAGCCTTTTGACTCAACAAGTCATAACATCTTAGGGTTTTGGTACCATTGAGAGTCATTTACAATCATCTCTTCTACTAGTATTGTCTGTAGTCCCTGTTAAGGAACCACACACGATAGCATGAAAGAAAGGTCAATAAAGAAAAACTAACGTGAACATCCTTTGCCTTTCAGTACATCTGCATTTGGAAGACATTGTATTTCTACTTTTGAATATGTAAGAAGCAAAATATTCTGGATGCTACTTGACATTTCATCATCTTATAGAATTTTTATTTATTTTTTCTTTGTTGCCTTTATCACTGCGGAGCTTTCTGCTTGGGTCCCAGAGTAACCATGTTTTGCTAGTTAAATCAATAAACCCCTCTATTTGAAAAAAGAATAACATTACAGTGTTTTCAGTAATGAATCATTATTGCACGAAGGGACCCAGAGAAAATAAAAGGGTAAACTGTCTAAAGAAACTTTTGCAAACTAATTGTAGGTGTAATCTATTTATGCAAATGGTGATTTACATTGTATAGCAATTTTTACCAAAATGGATTACTGGGTGCTTAACAGATGCAATCAATATACTGAGGAATGTATTATTTCCTAACTCTGAAGTTGTTTTCATGATGAAATGTTACATCTACTTAATAAACCTTGGTATGGATCATCTAGGCAAGAAATATAAATGAATGCATGATTCGTTTGAGACAATTAAATTGTATGAGTGGTTCATTAAGCAGCACATCTCTAAAATGTTGGAATCTGTAGGGGCTGTGAATAGGTATAGTGTACAAAAATAACTGCTTTTCCTTGGATTGCATCTGCTCTTGTAATCATTAAACAACAAATATACTCATGACACTGATACTTCCTCAGTTTTCCTGTGCTTCATACAAAATTGTCTTCACTTAACCATTCTTAATCAGAATTAAGAACTTCCATTTAATACAGTCATTGCAATTTTGTTCTCATCAAAGCAAAGTTATTTCTGGTTATATGTTTGTATTTTACTCATTATATTTTATAAATTTCAGCTTGCCTAAGACCTTTTTTTGATCCTCTGATCTCCCCATTAGGAATACCCTTTCCTTTTCACCCATTTTCATGAAAAAAATTAACCAAAATTTTCTTTACCTGTGTCAAATGCAGAAATTTACATAGTGGGTAAGTACTCAAACCAAGATGATTTGTCATGAAAAATAATCTTGAAGTGCTTTGTTTCTGTGTGGACTGTTTACAAATGGGATTTGGAGAAGTTGAGTATATGTGAAAGGTATTCAGGGGAGGAAAAAAAAAAACAAAGAAATAAATGCTACCTTACTGAAAAGAATATTAATACAATAGAAGTTAAGAAAAGTGCTCTGGAATACCCAGTCAGGGAAATGAGTAATTAGCTGAACTTTCAACAATGGGCCCCAGAAATACTCCTGCTTAAGTATCACCACGATGATAGCATAGAGTTATGTGGAATCCCAGTCGCTAAGGACTAACCACCTTCCAGGACCTGAAGAATAAAAACTCAGACAGGAAGCGGCATTTTCTCTTAAGTAATTGGTACATTTGAATTGTGAAAGAAAAAAAAATATTCACTCCACTTGATAATTTTGGTAAGGTAGACGTTATTTAAGGATGGGCAAAAATGGTAGATTTAGAGATGTATGACAGTTAACGATTGTGTCCATATGAATAGGAAATGCTCACCAGATTGGCTCTGCACAGTTCTGGGCGTGGGTGAATGGATTTGCTGATGACAAACGACCCAGCTGGGTGTGAGTGGCACCAGTAAATAGGATTGTGGTCTGGATGGAAGAAAAAGGGGATGAAGACAGAAGGCTCACTTCTGTTTCTCTGGAGGAGCTCCCGTCTTTACTTTTGCCATGGAACTCAATGCAGACTCCTCCAGGTTCTGATGTGGACTTGCATGGGACCCCACAGTGAGCTCCAGGCTTTTGGTTTTCAGATCTCCAGGGCATTGATGGTCCATCTGCACACTTCCATACCAGACTCTGCAGGTAAGCCCACCTCATAAATCCTTACCTATTTATATTAATCTGTTTTTCTAATGAGCTCTGATACAAAATCACTGCAATAGGTCTTTTGTGAGATCTAGTTTAACTCAGACTCCTAAAGGCAAAGGGGGACTTATAACCAAGAAACAGGATGGAGGAGGAGAATGGGTGGAAATTATACAAGAAAACATCAAGGACAAGGAGTTCCTGGCTATACAGTGTGGCTGGATTATGAGATGGCAAAGGAGACATGAGGACATTGAAAGCAGTCGTTATTAAAGGACTTAGCAGGGTTCTTGTTCAAACTGGATCCCCCAAGGACAGAGAGGGAAGCCCAAGTTTAAACCTAGTTAAACAGAGAAGTCAGGAAACAGACCAAAGTTAGGATTAAAGGAGCGTCTCCATCAGAGGTTGCATGGTTAATTGCAATGATGAAGAGAAAGAAAAATGTCCTTTATGGTTTGTGGTCACACAGAATAAAAGCCCAGTACTGAGAGTTAGACAAGGGGAAGAAAGTCGTATTATCATTTTGAGGTTAATTTATAGTATGTGGCTTTAAATATATTTTGATAGCAGGGCAGACAAACCATTAAATCTGAGCTTGAGACCTTCTACAAGGCAGAGCAATAAACAAAATTCTCTCAAGGCAGGTACATGCCTTTTTTTATATCTTTCTGACTTTAAAAATTAATTGGTTTTTAAAGTGTGGCTTTGGATATATCTCCTTACCGGAGTGGTTGAAAGGAATGATTTAAGGATAACTTGAAATTACAAAGGCCTTCACAAATTAAGTTAATTCTCCTTCACAGTAGTCTTTCTAGGTAGAAAAAAATATTGCCCCCTTATAAATGGCTGTTAAAATTGAGATGTGGTTAAAATAAATAAGTTACTATAGAAAAATAAAATCAGAGTTATTAACTTTGTATTAGGTTTGTGGCCTAATGTGAAAATCCCTTTTTCCCCATCAATAGTCATTTTCTTCATTTCTTAGGTCAGCTAACTTTTGCATCATCATGAACAGCATTAGAATTTCACACTGATATATTTATAATCACACTTTCCAGTTAGTGACTGTTTATGAATAGTTTCAAATCAGGCCAGGCCTGGAGGTGCATGCCTGTGATCCCAACACACGGGAGGCTGAGGCAAAGGACTGTCATGAGTATGAGACCAACCTGGGTGACATAGTGAGTTGAAAGCTAGCCTGGACTATGTAAGGAGACCCAGTCTCAAAAAAACAAACAAACAAACAAACAAACAAACAAAAAAACGTTTCAAGTAAGCATTTCTCCCTTTGGTATACGTGTGAAACACAGTAAAGAGTGAGGTCGGATCGTACATAGTGCGACCCTGCCTCAAAAAAAACCAGGGCCGGGAGTTTGGCTCAGCAGCTTAAGCGTCTGTCTGGCAGGTGCAAGGCTGTGGGTTCGATCCCCGGTGCCGCAAGAGTGAGGTCGGAGACAAAAGGAGAGCAATTCCCTTGAAGTTTTTTTTTTTTTCCTCTTTTTAGAGTTTAATCTCAGAAGTGGTAAACAAAATAGTTTCTTATTGAACTCTGCACTTTACTTTCAATCCTTTTTAGAATTTTTCTTACCTCCAGTTTATTTTCCTAATTGTTTTGTATAAGCTATATCAAAATGTGTCCTGAGTTTTAAGCACTAGGTCTAGCTTTTAGCTTGTAGTTCTTTTAATTAAAATTTGATTAAAAGAGGATGTTTTTATGTGTAAACTATTTTTTACATTCTTGTTTTTCTTTCTCATTTTTTTAAAACGCAAATGTAATTTTAAAGGACCTTTTTGTATTCTAACTTTTAAGAATTTTATATGTGCTTATTAGGAATAATTAAGAGGGCAAATTACTTACCTAACATATTTGTTTTTATACAAGCAGTCTTACAAAGGACAATATTCTACCAACATATCAGAGTAGAGAGAGTGATCCAGGAAAAGAGTTGAGAAAAATTCCCAATTTATGGTGTCTTTTTATTTTTGTTTTAAACCTGTTAGCATTCCAGTAAGACCTTCTGAATTCTTTTTATGTTTTTGTTGTTTGTTTGTTTGTTTGTTTTGGTTTCTTAGATGATTATCAGAACTGCTTGTCTCCACAGGCTAATAGGAACAAAGTTTGCCTTAACTGAAATTTTGCTAAAATTCTCTCCTTTCCCCAGGTACTTAAAATTGAAATAACATTACCCTGACCCACCCTTTCCCAAGAACAGTCTGGCCTGGGGGTAAAACATTTTCTGATTTACTATTTTCCTTTTATCTCACTATATCATCCCTTTTAGTTTATTTTATTTAATCTTATCAAGAAAGGCCCTTGGCTTTCTGCCTGGTGAGGATCTTGCAGGTTTCATGATCAGAGCTTTCTTTCTAGTGTAATAGTTTTTGCACATCCCAAACCAGTAGCCTCATTCTCATTTTTGCAGTCACTCTTTCTAATAAAATTACTATTGCCTAGTGACTTCATACTTCCCCACAAAGTGGGTTACATCACTGGGCTGTGTCTGAGAGGTTCCCTAAACTCATATAAGAATTTAACCCTTCCTTTTGGAGTAGGTTTGCTGACCCCCATTGAGGCAGGAGATTAGGGTGTGGCAAACCAGCTGAGGGAGTAGGCATGATCTGTTACTTAAAAAAATTCCAGGACACATGTGTGAACAGTTATTAACAGCCCCAAATACAGACTTCAAGGAGAACTTGAGCAGTCTGGCATAGCATGGCCTAGACCTGATGTCAGCCTCAAGAATATTAGAGGTCTTAACTTTGCTTCAGAAAATCATACTGAATCATCAATCCAACTTCAGTCTATAAATATGAAATCGTTTTTAACTCTTCTGTCTTTCTTTCCCTCCATATTCAATTTATCTTTCAGTTCTCTAAATTTTACCTGCAAATGTAACCCAAATCTACATAATTCATCTCAGTTTTACTTTGTTTCACTACTATACATTATCAATGAACTTGTAATTGGTTCCCTTGGTTATATTGTTTCTCACAAATTTAGTCATATTACTCATATTTGCACTTCTGAGTAAAAGTCACCAGAGTAAACTGCAGCCTATTACCATGACCTGGGTTATTGACTGTCTCTTCCTTTACATTACATTTATACCATAATGTTCGGTTTGTTTAATTTTTTGTATAGAAAATTAAAAATTTCAGGCCAAATTACACATGAATTTAATTCATTCCATGATTCTGGGGAAGATGGCCAAGTTCATGTTCATGTGACTGCAGCTGTGTTTGGCATCTAATACAGGGATCAGAAACAGAAGAAAATTTTGCCGAATGCTTCATGACCCAAGGTATTACTGTATTGTTATCTATCTGAGGCATTAAAATGTCACTGAAATATACCAATGTATTTCCAACAATGCATACAATTTAACCTGTGTGCCAACAGTGGGCAGCATAATTACCTGCTGACAATAGCCAACTACTGCTGGAGTATGTTCAGATCCCCAGATAGCTGTGTGTGTGTGCAGGGGGGGAGGGAGGAATGACAGGGAATAAAGAAAGACAAGAGACAATATTCAAGGTGAAAGGGGACCAGGATGAATGTGCCTGTAGTAGGCAGGCACAATAATCTCTGCAATTGACCCGCTTTTATTAGCAAGCAAAGAGCACAGGGGAGGGGATAGTGCACTTTTCATGGGACAGCAACTGCCATTAATGGGGAACAATTTATTGAAGAACAATTCCTTCTCCCTATCAATAGGACTGCATTATTTAGATTGTCCTCAGCAGATGTTATCTTGCCTTAGGAATGCTAAGATTATAAACTTTCTTTGCATAGTCAAAAAACAAAACAAAAAAAAACGAGTCTTCCACATGCTTCTCTGTTTCTAGGGCAAAGTCACACTGGCCTGAAGATCATGGGACCCCAGTCACATAGCCTGGTCCCCAGAATAGTAAACTATTTTATGTCTCCTGGTCCCCAACACTATATGATACCAGCTGCAAGCTTTCAGTGATGCACAACACCAATGTTTGTAAGATAATAACAGGAGAAATAAAACTCCTGACCTGTTAGATGTCAAATATGCTGAGTTTGTGGTTGCACGACATTGGGGAATGAAGTCATGAACCAAAGGAAGAAATGAAAAGAATTTTATTCGAAATAAAGAGAGAAGAATAACTTCTCAATTTTCAGGAGGGGCCATGAATGAGTGGCCACTGAGACCCTAGGTCAGGATAATTCACACGGCAAAGTCACAGTGTTGGTACAATGGGGAACAAACTGGAATCAGCCTGTATGGTTAAAGATATAGCCACTGAGCTAATATTGGTCTCATAGAGAAATGAGCCATTAGCAAGGGTACATGGAAATAACAAAAGCATTTTTGGGAAAGGATGGGTCTGGATTCTCTGGTCATCTGATCTTTGAATGAACTTACTGGGCCAGTGGTTCTAATTATAGTGTAATTCCAAGTTCCTGTGCATGTAGGCCTGATCACTGCATCTTTGTCATGAGACCTGGCCTCCAGATGCACCTCCAGCCACGATCCTAATGTCTGTATTTATTTATTTGTTTATTTATTTATTTATTTATTTGTTTGTTTATTTATTTATTTTTACTCACTTCCATGAGGGACCAGTCCCTGTATTACTGTATATTAATTTTTATGTAATTTAGCTGCTTATAATATTCCTTTCTCTGAAGAGATATCCCTACCTTCAGTTAGGGCAGAATGGGTAAAGTTTCAATCTGGCTGCTTCAAGCTGAAAAGGGTTGCTATAGGGGAGACTGCAGTGAGGGGACTTCTCCAGAAAGCTGATCTAAGGGCTCTTGAATAATGTGATGTTGGGGGTTTAGCAGTTATGAATTCCCTTTAGAAGGTCGATCTAGTGGACCCCAGTGAAAGGAGTGTGTTACATTTCTCATTTGTTCTGCTTGTATGAGCTCTTGGAGTTGACCTCTTGGAGAGAAGAAAGAAACTTTCCCAAGAGATTGAAGCAAGTATGAACAAAGCATGAGCACTAGAATGGAAAGACAGATTGAGGAAAGAAGCTCATTCCTGACACTGTTTTTAAGGACTCGGAATAGGGCTTGTAACCAGCTGGGTCCTAGACCTGTCTGCTCAAATAGATGATCTCTAAGTTTGAAATTTTGTAGTTTTGAGATTATTTTTTCACTTGGTATGAATCGTTCGTCTAAGGACAATAAATTTCCTTTATTGGTGTATAAGTCCCTCCAGTCTTAGCTGGATGAAGATGGAGAGCACTGCAGTTTTGAATGATAGTCTTAACTAAGGGATTGAAAGGCTCTTGCTGAGCTCTTGTAGCTTTCGCAGTGGCTATCTAACCTCACTGAGCCGCAGTATAGCCGGCCATAGGTTTAACTTGAAACTGCGAGCAGGGGTCAGTGTAGTGAGGGGTGCCCTCTTTCTATCTAGCCTTTATTACTGCCATATTACTTTTTTTTATACATCTTTTGGCTATACTTTTCTGCGAGGTATTTAAGACCTAGTTAAAGTGAGAACTATGTTCATCAAAATTAGCCTCTTGCTGTGTATCAAGGTCAGCTGAGGCTCTTCAGGAGTTACTTTTGGAGCCACGTGCAGAGCCTCTCATGCTCTCTGTCAGTGTCATCATCTTGCTTGACTGTGTGGCTTCCGATGGCAACATCCTGTGGCAGCATTGGCCAGAAGTATGTATGAAAAGGATATGCAGAGAAAAAGAATGCATAAAGGTTAAAAGACAGCCTATAGGGTCACGAGTTCAAGTAGGATGAAAACATATTGCTTTAAGGAATATATGCTCTATCTCTTGTTCGCACCATAATCTGATTTATTGCTTAGATTCGCCCTAAGGTCAGTCATGTTGCAGACCATTCTGTCCTTCCCCTGCCCTTCTCCTGTCCTCTACATGAATTCCTGCACAGATATCCTTCTTTTTTCTTTCATCACTGCTTCCTTGTCCTATCAATAAAAAGCCATTGAAGCTTCAGTTCTGGGCTGTTTTTTTCCTGACACTGTCTCATACTGAGGGGCCTTATGACAGCCCCTCTAGGCCTTCTTGGAGATTAAACTGAATATGGCCACTGAGTAATCTTTCATTGTTTGCCCTGTGCCATAGTCATGAACTGCAACAAGTGGTGCCTCTGTGTGAGAACATTTTTAAAGTCGCCGAGGGAGGCAAGAAACTGTGAGGTGAAAAACCAGGAAAGCATGAAGTAACCTTCACCTACAATTCATTGTAGAGGACCAACCTACCAAAGCCTAGAAAAAGGACAAGAATACATTTGGCTCTTTATCCTGGTAAGGGGACACAGGCTGCCACATTTATAGCCTGGCACATCTCGGTGAGGTCACAGGTTAGGTTTATCAGCCCTGAGGTTTTTAGCTACCAGGTTGCTAAGTGAGTGGAAGCAGTTCATTTGCTTTTCTTTTTCGTCTTTTAGTTTCATTCAGACTGTATGGATCAAACTTTATCCAAATAGGAAAGGCAATTTAAGCAATATTTCCACTGTCTCTTAAGATATCCAGATGTAATGTTTCTAAACCTCAATTTACTAGATTATTGATTTTTATTTGACTCCAGTGCCCATGGTTTCCTTTATGTCCTTCCAGGGGAGACACCCTGGAGGTAGAGGACTGGGAACATGTAGGTAGAAAACTGAGACAGGCATTAGGTCGTTAACCGTGCACCTTGATACTTGGCATCTTTGGCGGTTCAATATTCACTATATTAAAACACAAGAAGTTCCCCTAAAAAAATTTCCTCTTCTTCCCTCAGTTCTCCCTGAAAGCCCTCTGCCACCTCCAGCCACCTAGAGGACCAAGAGATGTGGCCAGAGGGAGAGGGGTGCTCCAAAATTATAAGACTTTATACCAAATGGACTTTCTTTACTTTTTAAAAAAGAGGAAAAATAAATAAATAAACTGAGAAAGCTAAAGACAAATGGTCAGGCAAGTACATTATACTAAACAGGGGCAAATTTACCAGAAAAAATGAACACTCCTCAGTATTTTTCACAAAAGCTCACATATATGTATATATATATATATATATATATATATATAAACCCCAAATTATAAAGCTTAAAGGAGTATCTCCAATCTGTCCTTTGATTTTCTTTTTCTGTCTCTCTTAGGAAGTTAAAAAGCAGTCATTAAAGTTCTTTCCTGGTTTTCTGCTTGGCGATGCAGTTGGAGTCAATTACAGCTTTTTTCTTTGGAGGCATGTTTTACTACTTATTGGAGATAAACCCTGGAAAAGTTTTTGGTCTTGATTGACTTTCTGCCCTTGAGATGGTTAGGATTTGGTTCTCATGCCCCAAGAAAATTCTCTTTGTGGTTGCTGGATTCCAGAACCAAGTTTCCAAAATTATAAAATTTTCCCTCCTTGCAACCCTTCCAGAGTGAAACTGACCTTCACTTACCTGTGGTCCATATTCTTAAAAATTGGTCTAGATTTAATCTTCAGACTCTGAAAGAGTAAATGTAAAAGTTTCAGATCAAACTCATCAGCTTTCCAGTCCTTAGGCAGAACTAAAAATTAACTCCTTTGACTTCCCTCTCCCTTCTTTGATGCTGCAACCGTGGGGAAACTGGTTTTTATAGCACAGATAATTTCATTGATAGAAAAAAAATTCCTAAACATGCTTATGAATTTATTAACAGTTGTAAACAGAAACAGGTTTATTTCAATAAGATAAGCCATCAGCTTATGTCCCTTCTTAAAAAGTCTTTGTCTTCACAGTGTAAAGGGTGTTTCCCTTCTCATTCTTATTAAAAGAGCTCTCTGTTACTTGATGATCTATGGAAAGGTCCTGACTAGTCTGTTTATAGTAACAACCCTAGGTATCCTTAAAGTGTTATTGCAGTTTAATTTGGCTGGTACATCTAAGAGTGCACTCTGATTTAAAATAATTGTTTCACATGCTTGTATGTTTGTCCATAGGTCTGTTTAATGTGTGTTAATAACTGGTTAAAACACATGCAGTTGCTTTAAGAAATATTTTTTTGAGTTCCAAGATTTCTTTTCCTTTCTTTTTGAGATTTCCATAAAATGATCATTTATATATTTTCAGGGTATCCAAACTCATTTAAAACATTACCAGATAGCCAAACATGGTGTCCATGAATTTAATCCCAGCACTTGGGAGACTGAGGCGGGAGTATTACCGTGAGTTCAAGGCCAGCCTGAACTATACAGCAAGACTCTTGTCTTAACCTTTCTCCTCAAAAAAAATCTGTATCTCAAAACATTACCTGATAAAGACTGAGAGATTTGAGGCTTACATAGGAATAAAAGCCTTAAAGTTTGATAACATGAAGTTTGCATGTGATTAAAGTTAATATGTGTGTTTTTGTGTGTTAACATGTAAGCATACATTATAGTCTATAAATTCTACTTAAATTAGATAAACTCTAAGGACATTATCTGAAACCCTTGTGTAGGGACAAGGGACAAAATGATAGGGTGAAGGTCTTATTAAACTTTATTAAACATTAGCAAGACAGCTTTAAAGTATGCAGCCCGACTACAGTAATTAGAAAAACAAATCCAGCTAGACCTTTGCATTTAGAAGGGCAAAGGCAAACAATGAAGAAGAACCTCAGCAAGAGCAGTTACAGCAGTCATTTCCCTGACTTGTTCCATCCAAACTGCCCAAATCATGAATGAAATTTTATCTGAGACAAATGTTGACAGATAAATTTTATCAACACCCTTATGGCAGCTGTTGGCTGGCTTAGTGTACATCGACAAGCTCTTTAGATGTGTAGTAGGCTCAGTTGCGAGGCTGATTACCATTCCATGTGCTTCACTCCAATTCCATTTAGTCATTCTGAATCTAGGGAAGATTCTCAGTGCCTTCTCCATGATGCTTTTCATACAAATCTGGATGGAGAAATTTCTGGTCTTCACAAATGACATCAGGACCAACTTCATAAACTTCAAATGGAGACTCACAATATTACTTTAGATCATCTCAGTGATATTGTCTACTGGCTCAACCCTAGGAGCTAGTACTCTGGTCTCAACTTGCACATTTAGATTCTTATAGCTATTGGAATAATTTCCCTTTTGCTCTTTCTTGCAGTCAGGTATGCATGGTTAAATATTAACAGAAAGCCTACAGGGCCACAAGTCCATGTAGGATCAAAACGTATTGCCTTAGCCGGGCGAGGTGGTACACGCCTTTAATACCAGCACTCGGGAGGCTGAGGTAGGAGGAGCATCGTGAGTTTGAGGCCGGCTTGGGCTACAACACAAGCGCAAGGCCAGTCTGAGCTACGTAGTGCAACCCTGCCTCAGAAAACTAGAGCTGGGAGTTTGGCTCAATGGCTTAAGCACCTGTCTGGCAGGCACAAAGTTGTGAGTTCAATCCCTAGTTCTGCAAAAAAAAAAAAAAAAAAACACATTGCTTTAGGAAATATTTGTTCCTGCTCTTGCCCTCCCTATACTTTGACTTATTACTTAGATTGACCCTATGGTCAATCATGGAGCAGACCATTCTGTCCTTTCTTTGTCCTTCCCATGTCCTTTACATGAATTTCTAAATAGAAGTCCTTCTTTTGTCCTTTACCCTTGCTTCCTGGTTCTATCAATAAAAAGCCATGGACATTTCAAATCAGAGCTATTTTTCTTTGTATTCTCACATACAGTGGAGTCTCAGTTAAGTCAGTCCCCCTGGGCCTTCTGGGAATTTAAACTGGGCATGGACTCTGAGTAATCTCTCATCTTTTGCCCTGTGTCATCATCATGAACTGCAGTATGAGAGATATTTCTGTCTGGTGACCCTCTCTTTAGCTCATAATACACTGGTTGACTCCTGTCCTCTGGTATCAGGAGGACCAGTAAACACCCTGATCAGGAGATTGGGTGACTCACCAGAGTAGTAATGTCCTGTAAAACATGTTCCCTTATGTCCTGGGTCCTTGTTGACCTTGGGTGGCCAGAGCCAAAATGTTGGTTATTGTCTTAGACCAGTTATCTTTCTTAGGCTTGGTCTCCAAATCTGTTTTTCAATATCCAGGAGGTCAGTTATACCAGTATTCCAGTGAAAACAGTAAGCTTAGTTTTATAGTCTTATCCAGATAAGAATATATGCTATATATTCTTATATATTAGCTACTTCATATGTGTTAAACTTATGTTATCTTGATCAATCTAATTTTAAACCTTAAACTCACAACATATCAAAGGAGATGCTCCTTTAAGTTATATTGTTTTATGTGAGAAGGGATGGGTCCCAGTGCTCTGATCACCCACCTGGGTAACCAATGCCTATCTGAATTGCCTATAACAAGTGGTGCTAATTAGTAGTATAATTTCATGTTACTGCTTATCCCTCAGGGAGCATTTAGGCCTGGCTATTACATCTTCATCTTGAGGCCTGGACTTCTTCAAATGTATCTCCAGTCACAATTCTGATGTCTTTCTTTTTTGTGCTCACTTCCTTGAGGACCAATCCCTCTTTAACTGTATATTAATTTCTATTTAACTTAGTTAATGTAACATACAATCAGAAAATACAATAATAAAAAAGGAAAAAATTATATTTTAAAACTATGAAACACTACATATAATTGTGCACTTATATTATTAGTTGTTTAAAGTCTGCATCTTGACTGAACTGAAAACCACATAGTTTCTGTGGTCCAGTGCCTGCTGCAGTTTTGAACATTTAGGATCTGCTCAAGAAATATTTGCCAGATACATAATGTCTCCTAGTATTTAGTGCTTCAGTGTTCAATGTTTCCTAATATTTAGTGCTAAGTTTCAAGATAATGTTTTTCAAAGGGAGGGAAAATGGTGACTAACTTTAAACAGTCTGATGATGTCCATGTCTCTGTGGCTGCCTCTGAATAACAGAGGTAAACTAAACAGGTGCATCTGAGTCAGGGATTAGAGATCCGAGAAAAGAGTCTTTTATTAGTTTCACAAGAGTGTATTGTTTTCTCAAAATGATCAGTATCTAGGCTTTGAATACACTGTACTTTCAGAAGACCTTTACCCTTTGAATTTTTTCCACAAACCCTACAGAGGCAAGCTGTGTGTTACATTGGGTACAAACATTAGAGCATGAAGGTTTACGTTTGCAATCTTAGTTTTGGGCACTAGTTGTCATATGAAATCAGTAACCAAAATTATTGCTCAGCTTTATCTTTTTATTTCTTATATTAGAAATGAAAGGAAAAAAACATTTTAAGTAATTTACTATATTTCTGTGTCTAGTCCAATAATTTCAAGGTAAAGTCCCACTTCCCTAGCATATTGTTTGTAATCTCATCAAATTTTTTAAGTCCTGGCAATGGATGTTTACTTTAAGATCTAATCAGCATTTTCAATTACACAGAAATGGGAAATATTTACTAATATGTGAATAAGATTGGAGGGTATTTTTTCCGTGGAAATATTTCTTTCATTTGCCTGGCGTGGAAGGTGTTTTGGATGAGATCATCATACACCCAAGATCAAAACTGGCAAATAAAAGCTGCTACTGGGGTGCTTACTGCAGGGAATTCTTTGGCCCTAAAAGAGTATAAGATCTTGAAACATCAAAGACATTTTAAGATGTTATATGAATGAAATTCAGGAAACAATTTTATCTCTCAAAATAAGAAGCACACTGGAGGAGTATCAAGGAGTACAAAAAGACATATTTAAAAGTAGGCAAGGTCAATGAGGATAAAATAGACCTACATGGTGGGCTAAGAATAGGTTCAATACATTAACATTTACCTGTTCATTAAAAAATACTTTCTTTGGGATGTGCAACACCTCACAGTTAAAAAATAAAGACAGAAATCCCTGCTCTTTCTAGAGCTCAACTTTCTTATTGATTTTTTAGTGGTATGAATAACTTTAGTGATCTGCGAATTATAACTAGATTGACTTAGGTCAGAGGAAATTTCTAGTAAAGAAAAGGCATGACCCCATGGAAAATCCAGAAAGGCTGAATCGAAGGAAGCATTGAGATGCACCTTGATAAACTACAGATATGAATAAGAAAAATATTTAAGCTAAATATCCATTGAGGAATCAGATAGACATATGGAAGTGGTTAAAAAATCAAATAGATCTGAAAAAGAGTCTGAGAAGATAATCTTGACATGTCAAATCATTTTTAGATTAGCTTCCATATTCATCAAATTGCATATAGACATTTAACTGGGGCCCTATGGGAAGATGGAGAGAATGTAAAATTAAGTAAAGAAAACCCAGGCAAGGCATTAACAGATGATGTCAAATCCTGAGTTAGTTGCACATTTAAAATGACAGTAATTAAAAACACAAAAATAAAATTTAATATTCTGGTACAATGCCAAAGAGAATAACAAAAAGGGAAAGGAAAAAGAAAAGGTGAAAGTACACTTGGAAGAGAAGCAAAAGGACAATCTCAGAAAATTAAAAAGTTTAAAACCACTGAGTCTGCTGAAAACAAGTAGGAAAATCACAGAGGCAATAGAACAATAAGGGACTATCTTACTAAATCTGAAAAATGAATTGTCAAAATGAAACATTTCTGCTGCTGTTGAAGTATTAAAATTACTCAAAGCATAAAAAGAGGAAAAATTGTTAAAATGATAATTTCTGTCATACTGTATGTGCCTGTAGTCCTGGCTATTCAGGGGCCAAGGCAGGAGGATCACTGGAGTCTTGGAGCTTTTTGCTGGCTTAGGCAGTGTAACAAGTTTCTTTTAAAAACTGAAAATATAATTTTAAAGGTGTAATTCTAATCCTGGTTCCCTTCGGAGTTTCAGGGCTATTTTTCAGAAGAATCAGATATAATTTTGATTCAAGATTCTGTTTAAGATAATTTTCCTTCAGAGAGAAAAAATACGTGATTGAGAAGAAACTTTCCATTAGGTTAAACATGCCTCAACAATTTTCAGACAAAAAAGATAATGAATGGTTTAAAAGGCCAGTTGACAAAGTTTCATGTAGGACTGAAGACTGTGGGTATCACCAGTGCAGACTTGGACAACTTGTGTAAACAGGAATCATTAGAAATGTCACTTTCTAGGGAAGGAGGCAGGACGAATAGGCTAAACCTCCTTCACTTTTCTTTACTAACTCTGAGATCTGGTAAATAAGATGGCATAATTAATCTTCTTCTATCAGTTGATCTTCATCTCACAGATTGTGGGCTCCATCGTTCTGCACCCAGCTGGGAGTCACCAAAACTTTTCCTCCTCTGTTATCATAATGTATCGTGGTCTAAACTGTCCTTCAGATAACAGGAATTTTTGGCAACAATAGTGTGGTGAATGGGTAACACTAAAAATGTAACACTATTTATGGATGGTTGGACATTTCTTTTGTTTTCTAAATTTTGTGGGAGTCAGCCTGGTATTGTAATAATAGTACATGTTCTAGCAGTTAAGACTCTGTAATATAACAGTATAAATAATCTTAGTAACAGCAATAACTTTATTGATCTGTTTTAGTATGTGCAGGAACTGTTATTTTAAGGTTTTCATTTATAATTTCAAATATATTAGATTTAGGGTTCATTTAATTTAATTTTAAGGTCTAAAAAACTTTTGTCATTCCAAGTAAACTATTCAAGAAATAAGCACAGGTGATTCTTGTGCCTGGGAGTAAACAGAATAAGAAATTTAGGGTAATTGTGGATTTTCTGAGATTTTAATAATTTTTGAATGTGAGTAAAAATTTGAATTTTTAATGCAAATAATTTCTTCTTTGACTTTCATGGGGGGCAGAAATTAATAACGTTTAAACGTTGGATGTTTTCATATTTGTTTACTTGAAGTTATATTTCTTCTATTATTAAACCAAATTCTTAATAACTGTATCCGTCCTTGCCACAAGATAAGATATTTAGGGTAAGAATTATTCTAAGGAACAATTTTACTTTATTTTACTTTATTTGCCTGTGGGAAAGTGTGCAGTTGGAATTAATTTTATATAATTTTTTGACTTAATCTAATATTTTCTTGAGGCAAAAGCTAAATTTACATCCAGTAGTGCCAGGATGATATGCCAAGAAAGCTGGATTTAGTGTAGGGCAATTGTGTTAAGCAGGGGAGTATGACTAGCCTGAGAAATAATGATTTTCTCCACCCAGGGGCAAAGCTTTTAATTATTAAGGGTTAATTGATAAGACCTGTAGGTTAGTAGAACAAAATCTGGAAAGTAATAAAGTGCAACTTATTTCACTATATATTGTCTTCTCTGGGAAATTATCTATTCTAATCCCTGGAACAGAATGGCATTTTAAAGTTCACCTTTGTTTCTGTTTCAGCCTTCCAACTATTCACTTGTTATTTTCCTGAAGTAGTTTAAAAAACAACAAATCAATGAGAAAAATTATGGAAATTGAGTCTGAGTTATGCATGATTTGAGCTTTGAAGAGTTCTTGTTTTCAAAAATTTTTACACCCATTTATTTTAGTTTATTTTTAGATTTCCTTTAATTTTATATTTCTTTAATTTAAACCAATTCCACATGTATATGACTATTTTTAATGTTAAATACTTGGGTCAATTTTAATACTGAACAGTAGAATGCTAGCTGAAAAACAAAAACATTGAATTCTAGAATACTAGTTGGACTAACTTATTCTTTTGGCCATAGTCTATTGGCTGGAACACCTTAGCGGTGTTTTACTTGATGAAAATTTAGGTAGAATATGACAGTTTGCAAAAACTGAATAGAATTCATTTAGCATAGGATTTGAAACTGAAAACATCCAGGTTTTACCAGTGGTAATATGTGGATGTGCTTTTGTATGTATTTATGTTCTAATTATTTTGTATCAAACATTATAACTGTGATAAGAAAGATGTACATTAATTTAAAAATAAAATATCCAACAAAAGTAATAGGTTTGAGAGATTTGGGTGATTTACCCATAAAAATGATAATTCATTATAAACCAATTATTCCTGTTGTGCTGGTTTGGCCGCATTTTAATTTGATTCTTAGGTATGAAAACACTTAGTTTGAACCATTTAATTGTCTCTTGTTGGACATTAAATTATACTTACCAATTCAACTCATACTATTAAATACTGAAGTTATCTCAACTTATTTTCAGTTAACTTGCTTAGCAATTGCAACTTTTGCTTGTTTCTTGATTAAAATTTTAAAATTTAAGTACATTATAATTATAACTACAAATTTATGTATTTTTATACATTCATTCTAAAGGATGAAATTTTATCTTATTTAATTTTGATTGCACTTTTGGAATTTATGCATCAAGGTCAACAATAATAAATATTGATTGAAATGATAATCACGTATTTGTGACTGAGTCAACTGGTCTTTTATAAAAGCACTTGTTTTCTCCAGTATTTATCACTGTTGGTAGCTAAAATATTATGTTTATTCTTCAATAGCTTTACTATGTCTTATTCAATTATTTTCTTCTGCTGTATCTACATTTCCTATTTGCTTTCTCATTTTACTCTTCTCTCTTTCCCTGTTGCTATTTTTTCCCCTAAACTTCCTCTCTCTCATTTTTTCTTTTTTTCTGAGCCACTTTATTTCCTTCTCTTATTTATTTTCTGTTCCTCTTATGTTCTTTCTTCTTTTCTTTTCCTTTGCTTTTTGTTCATTTTCCTACTAAATGAAATCAATTCTTAATTGTTAACTTCAATTATTTTGAGTTGTCTTCATGGCTGTGAATCTCAGTATAGCCTTAAGATCACTGGAAAATTTTCTTTCTCTAATTATTTTACAATACTATGTGATTTTATGTGTGTACTTCAATCACCAAAACAAATAATAACGTCTATTTTCACTATGTGTCTATCACTTAATGCCCCAAACTGGTGAATATATTCCTTTTAGTGCATAAAAACTTGCAGATATGATAAGTAAAGGATTTTGAGATGGGAAGTTTATCCAGGTGGCTTCAATACAGTTACAGGTTTCCTTATAAAAACAGTGCCAAAATCAGAGAAGATAGATGATGGATCAGAGTGATTTGGTCGAGTCCCGAAATTCAGGCCACTTCTATAAGCCTGATAAAAGCAGCAACTGTACTTTCCTTTGAAGACTCGAAAGAACAGAGGCTTTGATTTGCCTCCAAAAACAACTTGACTTCTCATCACCGTAAGTCCAGACTTCTGATCATCAAAACTATAAGGTAACATATTTTTGTTGGTTTTAGATACTAAATAAGTGGTAATTTGTTTGAGCTGCAAATGAAAACCAGCACAAGATCTGTGTCAGTGGGCTGTGTTAGGCTGATGGTTGAGGAACTTTAAAGATTGTTGATTCTCAGTTTCTGTCTTCAGAGTATAAGATCTGAAAGATCTGGAGGGGAAACAGGAAAGTATATTCAAGAGTTTCCCTGTTGACTCCAGAATATGGGCATGTTTGAATGGTGCTGGCCAAAAGGTGCAGAAAGAATGAGAGATCTGTGCACACTGACTATTTAGAACAGTGGTGACAAACCTTTGGCACTTGTGTTATTGTATTTGTCTTTGAAGACCAAAGATACTAAGATAGAGTTGCTTTTTCTAAACTAAAACCTCAGTATTCTGGCTTAATTGCAGTGTTCATACTGTGATAAATAAGTAGGTTTGGGGTTGTAGTTTGTCATTTGGTTTCTGAAAGGTTTGTTATCACTGGTTTACAGGAAGGTATTCTGGGTCTAGGGCAGTTGTTAATTGAATATGTCAGTAGATATTTAGAAACATGATAAATGTTTCTAAAGTCCACCTCAGGAGTATTGCTTTAAGAAATTAAAAAATCCTATAATCTATCCAGAAATTGAGCAGCGATCATTGTTGTACTTGCTTGACCTGATATGGGATAAATACAGAAGTTAGAAACTTCCTTTTAAATAATGTATCCATGGTATTTTCCCTACAACTTTACATATTTTTCTTTTATCTCTTCAAGTTCTAAAGAACTATTGATGCATAGTACTAAATTAAGAATACTGTTTGGCATGATGAGTCAAGAAAACTACAGAAAATGTAAAATGGTGTCTAGAAAGCATGGATTTTGATGCTGAAAGAAATATGAAAACTTAAAGTAATTTTCAGTCTCAAAGTACACATTTAGAGAAAAATAAGATTATCAATACAGCTTGCATAATCTAGATCCTGTTACTGCTATGAAAGTTCTTCCTACAACTTTCTCATTACTCCTCACCAACCATAAAGTCTTCTTTGCAATCTGAGATCTATGAGTCATGACATAATATTAGGTCTCTCACAGTTACCCTTTTTGCTACCTATTACCCCCACATTTCACTTTCCCCCAAAAGCTGGATTTTTATGAGTGTCAGGGGATAGTGAAAGTATAAGGGAAGGTTGTTTAGGAGACTATTGTTGAAGTAAAAAATTGTGGCAGCCTAACACAACCCAGAATGTTCACTATAGTGGGTAGGTATTGGCACAATCGGTTTACATAATTCACACACTACTTTGGAAAAATATAATTTAATGGCTGCACGTCCTACGACCCAGCCATTTCACTATTGGGTACTTCCCCAGTAAAAATGCATACATATTGCATTAGCCATTTTTTCACTGTTGGGAAGAAAATACTTGATACTTCTGCAACTTGCAGCAGAAGTTTATTTTGGCTCATGGGTTTAGCAACTGGCTGTTCTAAGGCAGAAACAGGGTGGTGAATGTGCACAAAAGAGGAAACCTACTAAGGAAACAGAGAGAAAAGGGAGAAACAGGGGACAAGAATATACACTTCCAGGTCATGCCCCCAGTGACCCACCTCAACCAGACTCTACCTCCTAACAGCACATTCGACTGGGAATTCACCAGTCATTTAATCCACTCATGCGTACAGCACTTCTATTGTTCATCTACCTTACAAAAGCCCCACCTCTGAAAATCTGAGACTCTTCAGGGATGTTTTCCATCTAAAATGTAAACATTTCAATACTGAAAAACGCATTCATGAATATTATCAGCAGCTTATGTCAGAAGAGTGTCCAAATTGGAGGAGGCCGATACATACATCAATGCAAGGAATAAATAAATTGTAGTATATTACTTACTGGAATCATTCACAGAAATAGAAAAAATGAAGTAAAATTGAATATAACAGCATGAATAAAGTTTGTTGTCATTATCTTGAGTGAAAGGAGTTAGTTTCAGCCATTCATGGTGTATGACTCCAGTTCTGTAAAGTTAAAGAGTAAGCAAAACATTAGCTATGATTACTGACTAGACATTACTTTTAGTGGTATATTATTGTGTGAGGACAGCCTGCTTAAGTGCTGGACATGCTCTGTATTCTGGTTTTTTTGGCAGTTATATGTGCATGATTTTTTCTACCTTACTATAAATTTATGAAATGTATACTATGTTTGTGTACATATAGGAACTCGTTTTAAAAAGCAAATTGAACAAAGATTATTTTGGTTGAGTCTGTGATTTGGGGTTGGAGATGATGTAATTCAGGATGCATTTTGGAGACAGTTTAAATAGACTTTTAATGAAGGAGCAATTTGCAAGAGAAAGGAGGCCATTGAAAATAGTGATAGATTTTTGGAATAAGCAATTTTGTGATTTGATTTATTTTGGAATGATGTCAAATGATAAAGACTTATGCAAACATGTATACATGTTACACATACACACAACCAGAAAGTATAAAGACTCTTAAAGTGCTATAAATAAAATAGCATGAAGGTTAAAAAGAAAAAGCTATTGCTTTCTCAATTGGCTGTTAACCTCTTAGAGATGTTAAGCAAAGCAAGATATAGTATAAATGTGAAACATATTAATATTTACCTTTTAATTTTAAGAATGAAATGAACTCATGAGTCAACTGTGTTTTGTATCATTAACAGAGCAAAAATCATGAAGTACAGATCACTGAGTTTCAATGTGATCAGGACTCATATGATTTTGTTGCACCTACAGTCCTACCTACCCATTGACTACTGAGTGGTTAATGTGAGGTTATCTCAGACATTATATCATCTCATCTGTAAATATCTCAGGGTGATCTTTAAAAGATGAGATGTCTTTGAAAATCATAACCACAATTAAGCATTACTCCTAAATAACTGAAAATAAGCTTTAAACTATCATCAAGTAGTCCATTAATAGGTACACATTCTCATTATTTTAGAATGTGCATTTTTAAAATTAAGATTGAGATAAACTCCGTGCACAAATTGAATAATTGATGTTTCTTTGATCAATAATTCCATCTCATATTTTATATTTTTCTTAGAATTTTTTTATTGATGAACCCAGGGCATTTGTCCTCTAGAATTACCCAGTTAGGTTTTACTCATACCAGCACCTGGATGGCCCATGTCATGGTCATATTTTACTCAACACATCCAGGATTGATAGAATCTTGAGTGCCTCACAGTCTGTTCTTATGATAATACTACAATAAGCGGTGTTGTGGCTACTTGTGCTTATAAACCATAGTGCATGCTTCAGCCAGATTCTTAGACATGAGATGAAAGAGTCAAAAGATAATGCACTGGAATTTTGCTAGACATTGGCAAATTCTTCTCCATTAGTGTTCCAGCATTCTCATCAGTGAAATTTTTCCCATGTCTTTCTCCATAACTTTGAAATTAGAGTAGATTTTAAAATCTTGAAAATTTTGCCTAATAGTTAAGGAAAGCAATTTCAGCACAGTTTTCCTTGTGTTTATCATTTTATGAACTATGTTGAGTGTGATATAACCTGTCTGGACATTAGATGATTTTTTTAATTTAAAAATTTTTATAGATAAGCTATTTTTATAGTTAAGCTGTTGGTACATTAAATGTTGAAAAATATTCTGATAAACTATTATTAAATATCACTTTAATGTGTTTTAATCAATTTATCTGAAAATATTTGATAGAATCATCTTGTATTGCTTTCTTCAAGTGGAGACATTGCTAAAAGTGCTCTTACAAAGTCTTAAATACATTCATATTTTGTGAAAGAGTTTGGAATTTATTTTTAATGTTGGTATTTTGATATGGTGCAAGGCCCCTTTAATCTGGAAAATCTGTTAATTAGCAGTATTAGTGGGTCATTTTAAAGTTGAGAATGTGGGAAAGAAATTGTCTCTCCCTTTTCTCCAGTCTCAGTGACACAAGGCATAAGAAACAATAGAATACTTAACGTACAGGACGAACCGAAGAGTGCAGAGGGAGGAAGCAGAGTGGGCAGATCAGGGTGTAAAACTTCTCTCTTCCAGAAGGGAAGATATTTTGTCTTTTTTTTTTTTTTTTTTTTTTTTGTATGTCTGAAATGCTTTTTGCTCTGTCATGTCACCTGCTTTTGATTTAATTTTTCTCCTTTCCTTTGCCATGTTTGCTAAGGTAAACTAGGCTTTCCTTGCATTTGGAAAGTCATGTGATGGCCTACAGGAACTGGAGTGAGGTCAAATGGAGATCAGGAACAGAATGGCAATTTAGGAAAATACTGTTTACGAAAAATACAAAACCTTTTATTACTTTCAGAGTAATAGATTCCAGGGCCTCAGGCTGGGTCTAGGAGAAAGGGGTCAAAATTATGGCTTCACCTACTTTAATTTAGACAAGTTAGTGGGCCAGAAAGAATCCTTACACATCACTGGCTGGGAGATTATATGCCATTCTAGGTCAAAGCACTGCTTGTGTGGCTCTTGAAAGTGTACAGGGCTGTTGTCTCAGGCTTTGTGTTTCCCAATCACTGTCTTTCAGTGGGAAAAAAAAATTAATTCCTTTCATGTGTCTGTCACTTGCTGGATTATGAGACAGCTTCCAAGCAGATAAAAAGACAAGGACTCTGTGATAAAGATTATAAATCACTCAAACAGACATTGGAATGTAATGGGTAGATCTGTGAATTCTGGAGCCAGAATCTTAAATTTAGATGACTTGGAGCTAATTCTTTAAGATCACCGTAACTTGCGTGTTTTTTTTTCTTCCCATTTGAAATTATTAATTTCATTGAAAATAATTGCAAGGTAAGTGTACAGATTAATTACTTAATGTTTGGTCTGATTAAGTTATTTAAAAAAAACTCTATCTTGATTTGCTCCTATAGAAATGTCTGTTCTTTATTTTTAAAAATATGTCCAATTCTTCCCAGTGACTGTATGCAGGAAATCCTCTCGAATTATTCTGCTATGGGCCCATGGAGATACATATATATTTTCCTGTCTTTCCTGTCAGATGAAGGGAGTGTTTAGAAGAATAAACACTTTCCTAGCTATGCAACATTTTCATTGCAGTTAATCACTTGTACATACAGAATAAATGATTAATTGAAGGTCTTGATTTATGTGTAACGTGAAATTTATCTTTAAAGTCCATTATTCATGTTGAAATCTTTAATGAGTGGCTTTGATAGAAAATATACTTTATTAAGAAGGTATATGAGAAATTAGAAATATTTTCAAGTACAACAAAGCATAATTTACCCACTGAAAGTCTTGAAGTCTATTACAGCTAATTCTTTAGCCTTGGAGAAAATTTTAGATCTTCAGTTTACAGTCTACTGAGCTTAAAGTTAATCACAGAGTGTTTACGATTAAGTGCTATACTTAAAAAGCTAGCTATACTCTTTAGAAAACATAGCCCAGTTGGATTTACCACATCTGCCAGTCATGTTCGGTGAATCAGGTAACTTTGTCCAGAACGAAAAGGCAAAACTCTTCAAATCTATTTAATGTCTTTATTTTTTATTTTTTTTTATTTAAGAGAAAATAGATACAGAAGCTAGAAATAAAAGTCATAAAAGACAGACAAACAACAACAACAGATCTGATACGCTAACATTGTAAGTTTACACGCTGAGGTGGTTGAAGTTTGGCAGTAGTTACAATATTGCATATCATTACCTTCCTAGGGGTTGGGGATATTGACAGATATAGACA